>CM052243.1:956883-1019073 GCA_028455795.1 Lasioglossum marginatum
TTTAAGTCTAATTTATCCTAGTTTATAAATTTATAAGACTGACTTTCGGGGTTTTTAACACTGTTTAACGCACTGTCTTTTCCCAAAATAAACTAAGCCAAAGAACTTACCAAAAATTTTTTATTTCTGTTATTAGCACCGAATTTTACCTCAAAATATTTTTTAAATATTTAAATATTGCTCCTAAAACAAATCTACAAAAATACCATTGATTATTATATAGTTAGACATAAAAAAAAAGAATAGGTCAAATAAAAAAAAAGTAGACGTATGCCGGGCGCCAACCTAGTATAAGCAGGTCTTCAGTCGAATGCCTAACGCGCTCAGCCAACCGAGCTGTTGAGAATATGGTTAACACTTTCAGATGTAATGCGCCGACATAGTAAAAATACTAATCAACCTGATTTCATTGTTCAATTATTTTTGAGAAATGTTTAAGATTTATCAGTGCCTGATAGACTTACAGAATTAATAGAACGTCACAATTTTAAGGTTAGCTTAGTTCTTCGCGGAAAAAACGTCGAAAAAATCGGTTTTTATTTTTTTTAACAACGGCGCACCAAATCAAAAAATCTGAAAAAATTCATGAGCATTAACTATAACAATATATCGGTACTGTAAAAATATCTATCGACTATCTCAAGAACTTCCATGTGAAATCTGCATTTTTTCGATTTTTTTGAAGTTTTTGATTTATTACAAGCAGGATTTTCACTTTAAAAATCTGAAACCAATTGCACAGTATGTATTTGGGTTCTTGACACGTGTTAGATTTTTCTCAGAATTTCTAAACATCGTTAACTAGGGAAAATAGGCCAAAAACTGATTTTTCGATTTTACCCCATAATTACCCTCCCGATCGAGATACAAGGTTTGCACAGTATGTTTTTTCTTGGTGCCCTATCGAATGATCCATCGTTGATATAATTCGGTTCAAGGGCATTTTCAACTGTCTTATCCGGCTATACCCTTTGTTGAACCGAATTGTATCGACAAATTTTTATTTATGAAAATTTTGCATTCATCACGAAAGAACCGTTGCATTAATAATATGCATACTAATAATTTATCTATATCTATATTTATTTATGAATATTTCGCATTCATCACGAATGAACCGTTGCACTAATAATATGCATACTAATAATTTATCTATATCTATACCTAATAAGCAAGAAGTTTCACTTCGGTCGCGCGTGGACCATGTTTTCTAATTGAGTACATATATAATTTCGCTTTCTCTTCTTTAATTTCATCTGTATTTTCATTAGTTGCTTTGGACCTTATTTTTTTAGATTTATCGTTGATTTTTAACTTAATGTCTTTAATTTGTTGTGTAATTATCTTTTTTCTTTCGTTTTTATTGATTTCTTGTTCTTCTTCTTTTTTAATTTTGTTTTTACAAGCTAATAGAAGACTAATTATACGTGCATTTAGTTAAATAATGTAGCATTTAAGGGTAAAAACAACGAGTTGATTTTAATCGCAAACAGCACATACATCGAGTATAACCTTATGGTTGGACAGCTGCTGCCATCGCGTCCCAGTATGGGGTATGTTCTTATATTTCAAAACAATTCTAAACTTGGACATCTAATATTTGAATTAATAATTATTATTGAAGTTATGTCTGATTGCCAATTTATTTTAAAATATCAATGTTATTATGCATGATAATTATTTTTTGCCTAAGGGCTTAAATTATATTTCTTTTTTAAATAAAATCTCAAACAAAAATGCACACGATTCGCGTGAAAATAGACTATGTTGTATACTGTTTTCAGATAAACTTTGAATTTATTTTTAAATTTCAATTGATGTTAATCAAATAATATTCACACCTGCTTGTAGCTAAGGCCTCAAAATATATAAAATAATTATTTAAACTCTCAATTATTGGTTTCACTATTGTAATGTATCGGCGCCACCTAGTGGTAACGTTTAGCGTGCCCACCGCGTCCTTTCGGTAGAACGATTTTGTAACTCGCACAAACACGTACGAATATTTAAATATACAGTATTATTTTATACCAGTTCACTAATTGGTTATCCAATGAGTACACCACATAAATTGGCGACGAGAAGATAAGAACCTCACGTGTTATCTTTTTTAATTTTTTTTTCTTTTCCGCGTGATGTGGAAGTTCTGTTTGGAGGTTATATTGAACGCGTGGCAAGGTGTGCGCGTAAATTCGATAAATTGTTAAAATGGCCCTACACGGTGTATTGCCAAAATTCGAACAGAACGAGGACTGGGGGCTGTATTCAGAGCAACTACAACAATATTTTGTTGCTAATGATGTCACTGAACAGACAAAAAAATGGCTATTTTGTTAACAGTTATAAGCCCTGCTGTGTATAAAACTTTAAGAGATTTATGCCATCCAGAAGCACCTCAAACTAAGTTGTTTGAAGATCTCAATAAACTGTTGAAAGATCATTTCAAACACCACAAGGCAGTTTTTCGTGAAAGAATCAAGTTCTACAGAGCCCCTCAGGCGAGTGGAGAAAAAATTGCTGATTGGTATGCTCGAGTTAAGAGCTTGGCAGTTTCCTGCAAATTTGGCAACATTTTGGAAGCAATTTTAAAAGACAGGTTTGTAACTGGCCTCTCAGACATCAGGCGTTTGTGCGAGGAGAACGAGACCAAAAGTCTCAAGGAGATGTTCGACATCGCAAGAAGGAAGCAGTGCTTATGTGCGAGACCAAGGAGGTAAACCGGCTGAAGCAATATTCCAAGAAGTTAGAGGAAGCTAGTTATGCGAAGAACCAGAAAAAGTTTTCCAAGACGTCAAGACCTATGCAGGAGAGAGTTTTAAAAGACAATAAGAATTGTTTTGCGTGCGGAGGTACAGCTCATGATTTTACAAATATAAGCAATTCAAATGCAAGATTTGTAAAAGGGTAAGTCATATTGCGAAGGTATGTACTAAGAATCAAGCTCAACACTTTGTACAAAATGTAACCAGCGAAAACCAAATACTTAGTCATGACAGTAGTCATTATAATAGTAAAGAGTCAAGTTGTAGAGACGATTTAGATTTGTTTGAATTAAAGGACAACAATTCAGGTCCAATGACTATTAAATTAATGGTAGAAATGTTAATAGCGTTAAGTGGCAATTAGACAGTGGCGCTTCCAGAACTGTGATTCCACGTTGGTTATATCACAAAGACTTTAAATACAAAGAGTTATGTGAAACAGAAATTGTATTAAAAAGTTATTCTGGAGAAAGAATGATTCCAATTGGTAAATTTGAAGTCAATGTACAGTATGGTAGCTTTCAAAAGACACTTGAGATTTTAGTCATTGATACCAATGGTCCGCCTCTAGTAGGTAGAGATTGGATTAGAAGTTTAAAATTAATTAAGATTAGACAGGAACCAGTGTTTAAAGTTATTGAAGAGTTAACTGGAGTTTGCGAAGAATTTCCAGAGTTATTCAGCCCAAGTTTAGGGCGTCATAATGTTACGAGCCAGGGCCGTGAAGTAGCACGAGTGGCCGGCGAAGAGTTATTACTCTAGGATTAAGGTTTTAACTTGTTAGTAAGAGTGCAGACAGACCTGATGCATAACCAGAGAGCTGCTAGGTAGCAGACGAACCTGATGCGATAATCAGGGAGCCACCAAGGATAGTTAGTGGGCCTCGTAACTAGTATAATCTAATTGATACAATCCGAGCGGTAAGATTGTATCGTGTGGGAACGATTACTAGATTAGGATTGTGGAACGATAATTAAGAGTTTAGTGAATTGGTACGAAGTTATCATTAAATACCAATATATTCAAGTCAAAAGAATGGTTTACATGTGTGTAAATGTCGCGAATGAAATGGATAAAATTAAGTATAAACAGTTATTACCTAACTAGAAGTGGTCAGTTTTGACGCACTGGCAATGCGGGGGTCTCGAAAACAACTTTAGAAAAGCCTAATGGATTTAATACCGGACTAGCGGAATCTATACGGTTATATTTGATGCGAAGGGGAACTTTAGCCCGATCTCACTGGAATTGACTTTACGAGAATTGACGTTCGAGGAATTGACGTTCGAGTCTACGAAAGTACTAGCCCCCGAGAGTAAGAATCTAAGGGTTTATATACCCCTACAATGAATGGAATGCTCTGTTCATAATCTAATCGCGCTTAGAGGTTAGGGCTTGGGGCCAGACTCTCATTTTTGTCACTTCTAATGAGATCGGAGCCAGAGCTCGATCCTAAATTAAAGGGTTCAACTATGATATGAAAGGTTATCTAGGACGCTTCCTGCCAGAGACGATCTGGAAGAGATTCCTGTGAGAAAACGAACGGAATATATTCTCTATCCGTAACAATAATATATAGATAGAATTAAGATTAAGAAGAAGAATTAAAACAAGATGCGAAGCCAATTTTTTGTAAACCAAGGCCTTTGCCTTTGATTTTTAAGGAGAAAGTAGAAAAAGAATTGCTACGTTTAGAGAAAGAAGGTATTATTACACAGATTCCAGATTCGGATTGGGGCACCCCTCTTGTGCCTGTACTAAAGAAAAATGGAGAAATTAGAATCTGTGCCGACTACAAAACAACGCTAAATCGTTTTTTGAAAGACGTTAAATATCCCCTACCGCGAATTGAGGAACTTTTTACAGCGCTTAGGAGTGGGCAAGAATTCACCAAACTGGATCTTTCTCAAGCTTATAATCAGTTTGTTTTAGATGAGCAATCAGAGCTGCTGCTGTCTTGGAGTACTCACAAGGGTATTTTCAAAATTAATAGAATGTCTTTTGGAATTAAACCAGCTTGTTCCATTTTTCAGCAAAAGATTGAAAAAACCTTGCAAGGCTGTAAGGCAGTTATCAATTTTTTAGATGACATAGTTATAACAGGCTGCACTAGAAAGGAACATGTAGAAAATCTGAGGGAAGTACTCAGTCGATTATCAAAGGCAGGTCTCAAGGTAAATAGAGATAAATGTGAATTTTTCAGTTCAGAAATTAGATATTTAGATCACATAATTAGTGCAGAAGGATTAAAAAATGGTGGCAGTAACGTCCAAGCCATTTTGGAGGCACCTGTGCCTACCAATAAAAAACAAGTTCGAGCTTTCGCAGTTAACTATTATACTCGTTTATAACGTTATAACTATTATAATCGTTTTGCTCCTAATTTGTCAGCCATTTTGCGTCCTGTTTATGATTTGTTAAAAAACGGCAAAGAATTTAGGTGGACTAGATTTTGTGATGAAGCGTTTGCCAAGGCAAAGCAATTGTTAGCATCAGATCAAGTCTTAACACATTTCTCACCTGAGTTACCAATTAAATTGTCGTGTGACGCGTCTGAAGATGGCGTAGGAGCAGTTTTGTCACATATTTTTCCGGACGGTAGTGAGCGTCCAATAGCTTTTGTGTCCCGAGTATTAGCAGACAGCGAAAAGAAGTACTCCACAGTAGATAGAGAAGCATTAGCAATTTTTTATGGAGTTAAGAAAATTATCTAATGGGATTATCTTTTGTGTTAGAAACCGACCATAAGCCATTGTTAGCGATTTTTGGAGAAAACAAGGGTTTGCCAGTTTTCGCAGCAAGTAGATTGCAGCGTTGGGCAGTTTATTTGTCAAATTTTAACTATTCCATCAAATACATCAAGGGCGAAGAGAACGTAAGGCCCGATTGCCTGTCTAGGTTGCTAACCGGAAAGAAACCTAATACTAAAGAATCTGATAATTATTTAAAATTTATTTATGAGCAAGCGGCTTTAGTAGTGGACGCAGCTCGAATAAAAATGGAGACTAGGCGTGACTCTATTGTAAGCAGGGTATACGATCGTGTTAGTAGGAATTGGGGAAATAAAATATCAAATGAAGAAGAGTTTTTGAAACCTTATTACTCTAGGCAGGATGAGTTAACAATTGAGGAAGGAGTCGTAATGTGGGGTTACCGCGTAATAATACCAACTAAACTGAGGTTGCGTGTTTTAGAGGAACTCCATAGCACCCATTTAGGGGTAGTCAAAATGAAAAGTCTGGCCAGGTCAGTTTGTTGGTGGCCCGGTTTAGATCAGGACATAGAAAAATTTGTTAAAGATTGCAGAGCTTGCAATTTAGCGTCTCCAGATCCTAAGAAGTCAATTTTAAGTTTATGGCCAAAGGCGAGGGAATGCTTTGAAAGAGTTCACGTAGATTTGTTTGATCTTATTGGAGGGCACAATTTTTTTATACTTATCGATGGCTTTAGTAAGTGGATTGAGGTTTTAGCAATGAGTTCGACTGACAGCAAAATCGTTTTAGATGTAAAAGAAACACCTTGCGCAGTTATGTGTCCACGTGTGTGTGTGTGTCGAGGACGAGGTGTCATTCCTCGAGCAGTGTTATGGCACGCGGTGGTCGCTCGTCGCTCTATGTTTCGTCGCCAACGACGACTCGCGCGCTAAGGCTAAACATATAAAAACCGCGGACAAACAGGCCTTCGTAGAATATGTATTCCGTTTCGAACTAACGTTCGCACTTGGAATGGAAAAGTCGAATAAAGCTTTCTCGTGATTACACGTTTGATCTCTCCTGAGAAAATCCTTCCACTCTACATAGATATGTTAAGAGAAGTTTTCGCTCGTTTTGGCATTCCGAAAACTATTGTAAGCGATAATAGTCGACAGTTTGTTTCGTTCGAATTTGAAAATTTTTGTAAGCGTAACGGTATCGTACACAAAACTTCGGCACCTTATCATCCTGCGACGAACGGTGCAGCGGAAAATGCGGTCGAAATAATTAAGAAAGGTTTAGTTAAAATGTTAGGCGACGCGAAAGATACCAAAGATGTAAACACATTATTAAGTAGATATTTGTTAGGTTATAGAAATGCAATACATTCTAGTACCGGCGAATCACCAGCAATATTATTGTTAAACAAACGTGTGCGAATTAGATTAGATATGCTTAAACCAAACGATCGAGATGCGTACAGTAAAGCGAGGGACAATCTTGTTAAATATCACAGAGGTAGAAGACTGCAGAGTTTTAATGTAGGAGATAAAGTTTATGTCCGCGACTATAGAAAGGTCAACCGGAAAGAGTAGATAGAAGCGGTAGTGTTAAGATTTGAGGGAAAAAAGATTTATTTGTGCAAGGTGGAGCCTGGAATGATTTGGAGGAGACATATCGACCAAATTAAGATATGTGGAGACGAACAGACAGACAAAGTAAAAGATGCTGTTTCCAATGAGTCTGCGTTGGAAGGGCTGCCAATTATTCGTTATCCTATTACCATTGTCAGCCGTACCAAAGATGTTCCTGAAGTTTTGGAAGTCGGACCGAACATGGGGAAAGGGTCCACAGTTCCGCAGCCAGAGTCCTTGCAAGAGTCAGTGGCCGAGAAGAACGATTCTTTGCAACCGGCGACATTACCAGTTGTCGCACCTGCGGAATCGGCATCGCAAGATTCGCCCGTAACTCTCAACCGTAAGAGAGGTAGGCTGAAGCAAATTGAGCGTCTGTTTGTAACCGAGGAACATGCAGGGTTTTGTGATAGCCTAACAGCAATATTGTGATTAGACCGCGTCGATATGTTAAACCTCCAGAGCGATAACGGTTTCCCGACTGGGATGGAGGGGTGTAATGTATCGGCGCCACCTAGTGGTAACGTTTAGCGTGCCCACCGCGTCCTTTCGGTAGAACGATTTTGTAACTCGCACAAACACGTACCTTGTACCAGAATATTTAAATATACAGTATTATTTTATACCAGTTCACTAATTGGTTATCCAATGAGTACACCACAACTATAAAAATTCAATTGTCCATATTTAGGCATCATTTTTGGCATGTCCACACTTAGGGCATTTCGCTTTAGTTGTGACCCGTTTAGAAAATCTCACCGTAAGTAAGGTTAGCTGTTAGTTTTAGAAAAACGTATGTTTTTGTTATTTTCACAAGTATGTGTATATTATGACACAGCTTCATACGTATGGGTATATCCTTTCAGAAGTATGCAACGTAAAAGCGGCAAAGTATTTCAAGAAAATGAATATCAATCAAAGACAAACATCTTGGAAGGACGACACTCGTGTACTTCATACCTGTGGCACCAGCATCATAGCTAATGTTGTTCCAGCCATGGAAAACCCGACGGCTTGTCCCCGTTTTTTATCGAAAAACGTGTTTAATGCGACGAAAGATGAAGCTAGCGCGAGACCGGTTCCTAAACCTGTAGGAAAGTACAAAAATTAATGAAATGCATTAATTTCAGTGAAAGATAAGAGTTTCATACGCATAACTAAACAACAAATCGCAGTCACCCTTATTAACAGTGAGAAAATTCGTTGTCAATAAATATGCATCATTGTTTTTAACTTTTTATTGTATTGTTTGGTTGATCAAGTAAAAAGTGAAGTTCGACGTTTCTTAATAAAATGTTTCTATACAGGGTGCCCTGAAAATTATGGTACTACTACTACAAAAATAAGTCGAAAAAAAACATCTTTTTCATCTAAGGCTGCGTTTCAATCATTGTACTGGTATATATTAATGTATAATATATTTCAGCAATTTGCATGAATTATAATATTGTTGAATCACCATTTTAAAACGAACTCTTTCAGATATGTAAAATTAAAATACACAGATTGGTCACACAGTAGCTTGCGTGATAGCAAAAATTTTTTTTGAACGTTACAACGAACAGGTGAATAAGTTATTGCAATAGTTATATAGGGTGTACCAGATAAAGTGTTACATGCTGTTTTCTCTATCTAGAAATCTAATGAAGATATCGACTTCATTTTTTTATAATAATGCTAATATTTTAGTATGTATTAAATTTTGTTGGGGTAATTTTTTGGGGGAGAAAGAAGGCCCCCAACATTTTTTTAAATGGAAAGTATTATTGATTTGTTGTTATTGTGATACCTCAATTTATTTGCACTTTTTTTATTGCGCATAGTTAGAGAGTAATATTAGCCCATTAGCTAAAATGTTAGGCCTCTTTAACCACTTAATTTAAAAAAAAATTAATCTTCATTTCGAGAAAACAGCTTGTAACACTTTATCTGATACACCCTGTATAGTGAGATATGCTTCTCGTTTCATACCTCCTAAAATACTGTATGTACAAATAATGTGGATCATGCTGTTAGCGCATGATGTAAGTATCAGTCCGACACAACTTAGGACGGATCCAAAAAAGGCAACTTTTCTGTAAGAAAAATTCTTCAGCAAAGGCCCTACGAAAAGACCTGTGAAAAAATAAAATATTATTAGTATAAACGCGCAATTTTCGCAAATGAAGTTTATAAGATTTATTTCAACTCATTTCATATGTAACGTTGCATATTACTGGTATACAATTTTATCTACCACAACATTTTTTAAAAGGAGGTACCGTAAATCTTCTATGAACGCAACAAGGCCGTACACGATCAACGCAACAAAAATATCCCCTCCACTGTGTAATCTGATCTCGGCTCGGGTATATCGGTGTAAACCACTACTAATGCGAAGCGGAGTCGCAGTTGCTTCGGCCTCGCGCTTGAGCTTTGAAGCTCAAAAATAGTGTACCGTCTACGATAAATGCAACCGAATCCCCCCCGTGGCTGTTGCGTTTATAGAGGATTTACTGTATCTGACAATCCTGACATACACGGTACATAGTCACAATAGCTGTCCATATTCGTTCATATGTTGCAAGTCTGAAGTAATAGAAATGAGGTGTACAGCTACTATGAATATGGATGTATTTCGGGTATTTTGTTACGTTACAAAAAAAAACGTACACGTTGATTGTCAAAAAGTAACAACGAAAAAAATCCTGTTCTATGTAATTCATATTATGTCACCTAATTTCTGTGTTCGTGAATTAGTGACATCTTTTGTAAAATGATAATTTATTATACCGAGTGTCTCAAAATACCTTCAACATCCGGAAATGGGAGGTTCCTGAAATCATTTGAAGCGACATTTCCCTTTGCAATAATTGCGTCTGCGGCTTTGTTTAGGAATTATTAACGAAAAACACAGACCAATCAGAGCGCGGCTACAGCGGACTGATTCTGACTCGGCCAACGGCGACGCCACGCTAAGCGGGACCTGTCGCCGCGCTCTGATTGGTCCGTGTGTTTTTCGTTAATAACTCCTTAACAAAACCGCGGACGCCATTTTTGCAAAGGAAAATGTCGCTTCAAATGATCTCAGGAACCTCCCATTTCCGGATGTTGAAGGAATTTTGAGACACCCTATACACAGGGTGGCAATTATAAAGTGTCACAGACGAATATCTCCAAAAATATTGATTATACGCAAAAATGTTTCAGATGAAAGTTGTTCAGTACCGAGGGGGACATCATGTGGTGGGGCTTATATTTTTCCCGGTGGACACTCCAAGGTGAGGTGAAAGTCAACTTTCTTTTTTTAAATGGAATGATATGTTTTTTGTATGCGCCATCAACTAGTGCGTTTTAAGATAAGTTCAATGACCTATGACTCAAGGTCATTCAAGGTCAAACTTGCAAGGAAATGCAGAAAAGTTGTGATCGTTTTATTCCACATAATGTCCCCCTCGGTACTGAACAACTTTCATCTGAAACATTTTTGCGTATAATCAATATTTTTGGAGATATTCATCTGTAACGCTTTATAATTGCCACCCTGTATAATATTTCTTTATGAAATAAAATGTGCAGATATATGAAAATGATAAGATTCTCACATCAATTCTCATACAATTAATTCCACAGGCTCCGCCCTCTGGCTCCTTCCGCACGTCTCCTCCCCCCTCCCTCCGGTAATGGTCCGAGTGCCCGACCGACCTCAGGCGTGTATCGTATGAACTGCGCGTGGCGCATTAGGGCGATACACAGTGGGACGATTGTATCGGAATGCTGGACATCGCTTTTAGCACCTTTTCATTTTTTGTATCGCCTTGAGATTTTAAATTTCCATGTTTTCAGTAGTATAGAATACGAATCTAAAGTCACAAAATTCTTTGACCACCCAACAATTTTTTTTCCAAATGTTGGAAATAAAGAGAAAATGACTCATTTATTTAGAAAAAATTCGCTGAAAACAGGATGTATTTTTAATATCCTATAATTTTTTGGAGTCAGTTATGCCAGTATTAAAAGCAGTATCACTTATTTGGAGGTTCCCGCCAGTTTTTCAAACCCAAATGCCGGGTCTCGTCGGATGTAATCGCAACGAATTTCTCTCAAAGAATATCAAACAAAAAAGTCTATGAAGCCCATTTTTCGGCAAAGCTCGTCAGTCTTTTTAAAAATGAAAGAAAAATTTTTTTATGAGTTTTATAGGTGAAGAAAAAAATTCGTCACGGTTTTTTTTCCTTTCAATTCATGTTTATTGTAATATAAACGTAATATAAACATAGAATTTTTTTTCTTCGTCTATAAAGCCCATAAAAAAATTTTTTGACTTGCTATCTGTGAATGACATGATATATGCCATCAAAGCCTTATAATAAACTTCAAATTTTAATCAATGTCGCGGGTTTTCGTATATTCGTCCCACTGTGCGATGCCCGTATCAATACGAACAGCGACGTCCAGTTGCATTCGTCATTTCGGATTTACCAAACACGATTAAACGTACGCGAAAATCTTTGTCCACGTCTGAATAAAGTTTTGGCGATGAAATTGAAAACTGGTTTCCAAATTTATCTTCCGAATGTATTTTTCTAATTTATTTTATATATTTATTTTGCGAAATTATCATGCGACATAGTGAAATAGGCCTATAGGGAATACCACTGACAAAAAAAAGCGCATTGACAGTAGTACCTCCTCGGTAATGTGGAAACGTGTTGATACGGGTGCTATCTTCATGCGCCACGCGCAATTCGTACGGTACGCGCCTGAGGCTGTGCTGAGGTTTTGCATGGTTTTCACGCGCATGCGCGACCAAATACAGGGATGTATCTACGTCCTAAGTTTGTGGGGAAAGTAGTGAGGAAGTATTACCATTATGACTGGCAAGAAAGTACCGGAAGAGTTCAGAAGTTATATGTTATATGTGCATACATATTTTAATATAACACACACACATGTTATACATTCATATTTCAAAATTAAAGCGTGGTGATTAGGCGAAATTAGGCGTGGTGACCAAGGTACCCCAATTTAGACACACTTTTACGTTACTGACGCTAAAAATCATCGCGCATGCGCGTGAAAACCGTGCAAAATCCCAGCACTGGCCTAAGATTGGTTGAGCACTCTGGCCGTCACGGGGCCGTAAGACGTGCGACGGGAGCCAGGGGGCGCACAGTGGGCAATTCGGACGAAATTTGTTTCAAAATCAAAGAACTTTCGATAGAAATAAGATAGAGCGATGAAATTTTTTTTAAATTGAAGCTGAAACTTTGTAGAATATGGGAAAAATAGGGAGATTATGGTACGGACGTTTTTTAACCTTGATAAAATTCGTTAAACTTGTACAATTTCAAGAAAATTGGGTTTTTTCATTCCAACGCGTGGAAAAAATTTTTTTAATACATGCTATACATCATTTCCTGTAGATTTTTTCACGCTGATTTCAAATCTGGTTTCAAAATTTGTCTACGATTTTTGGTTTTTTCAACAAATCGATTTTTGTGACAAGAAATTAATGAAATCATTTTTTCGTTGAAATGATTTTATGACACACTAATTTAAAGATACATACATCGTATTCTAATATATAAAACACAATAAAAATAATAATAATAAAGTGAAAAAATTTACGGGAAATGATATATAGCATGTTAAAAAAAAATTTTTTTCGCGCGTAGTAACGGAGAAACCACATTTTCTTGAAATTCTACAAGTTTAACGAATTTTCTCGACGTTAAAAAACGTTCGTACCATAATCTCCCTATTTTTCCCATATTCTACAAAGTTTCAGCTTCAATTTTAAAAAAATTTCATCGCTCTATCTTATTTCTATTGAAAGTTCTTTGATTTTGAAACAAATTTCGTCCGAATTTCCCACTGTGGGGCGCACAGTGGGCCAGGAGCCGCTTTTAGTGGCCAATTTCAATTTTTCAATTATAATATATTGAAACAATTTTCTCCGTATAAACTGACAACTCTTTAAAACTCCCAAATCCAAAATATTATTCACTTCAGATGATTCTGTGATGAGATACAGCGTTCTAAAGACAAAATCATAAAATTCAAAGTGAAATTAAACGTGTTCCATACAAATTTGGAATATCAGAAAACGGATTATAATGGTGGTTTTATATGTGTTAGGAAGTGCACTTCAAGTATATAATCCAGTTTTTAGCACTTTTTAATCCATATACAAATAGTGCAAACTTTTAACAATTTAAACTTTTTGAAAGGTTTTAAAAAAATGCTTACATATGCTTGACATGAGGATTGCTTTATGTGAAAATGTAGTCATTAAAGAAAGGGAATATATAGGTTTTAACTGCTGAGGTGTGCGTGCACGTTTCATTTTTATTCAGATTTTAAGAAGTAGACGCACGAGATATTCCACAACACTGTACAGTGTACACATATATTCTTCACTTTTAGGCAACATACAGAATCAGAATATTCAGTATAATATTATTTCTTGTGATATTTTAGTTATATTAGGTATACTAAATGCATTTTAATTCAATATGAACGTATTTTTAATTTTATCTACAAAAAACGTGTTTTCGAACCATTGATGGCATTGTTAACACAATTTTTCAAATATTTTTAATGATCTGATAAAAACATATTTCGAACAAAAGTTGATCAGTATTCACTTTTCTACAAATGCCAATACAAAAAATTTTCTTTTTATAAGAAATGAAGGTCACCTCAATTTTTTAAATGTCAACATATATTTTTTACTTCATAATATTCTAATTGGTATATCGATACGAATTCAATGGCCTATAATAACATAACATTAAACCATGAAATAACGTTACAATAGTTTTGGCCACAAATGCCAAATGAATTTCTATCCATTTTATCAAAATTGAATCTCTATCTTGCAAACAATTATTTATCTTATGAAAAGAAACGGCTCCATACCTGAAAAGTTGACAATGGCGTCCAAGATGCTCATTATTAACGATGCACCGGTGGAGTCAATATTCAATTTCTTCAAAGGCTCATGAAAAAGAAGACCAAATGAAGGATCCAACGATCTCAAAGAGAGCTTAAAATAAAAATACAGAATTATTACAATTTAGTTTATAGATTATTGTAAAATGAATGAAATTCTTGATTAAATGGGAATGGAACTTTTATATTTTTCTTCAAAATGAAACAGGTTGGACAGTTTACATTGTGGAAATATGTAGATATTGAATCAACTGGTTCAGGTAACAAGTGTTGAATTAATTAAGTTATATGAATCAGTCGACACGTACAGATCTCTTGTAATAGTTGCGATATGGAAATACCAATCCTGATTAAACCAAGACATTGTTTCAACAAAATAATTTCAGATAATCATTTATTATTTATATTTAAATGAGCAAGTATTTAAAAAATTTTATCCTGAATTAATCCATCAGTAAAGTTTTACAATACTAAATAATTTTTTAAAGAGTCGCAAAACTAAACATTTGTGATATCTCTATAAAAATAAGAAATTCTACGACCATAATGCAGCATAATTTAATGTTGTTTCTGCATCAGGATAAAAAGTATATTTGTAGAAATTATGTTTATCATACAATAATAATTATACATTATTATTATTATATATAAATTATTTTTTCGGTATTCGATTTTTCAATTCATTTTTCAGTATTTTATGATTATGTAAACTGAATCTAGTTTACGTAAAATCACTTTTAAGTGTGATATAATAATACTATTTCGTGTTTTGAAAGAACCGTACTTGGAACTACTGTAAATATTTTCAAATCTATTATATTGGTCACAAGAAACTTCAACTGTTGGTTACAAAAATTCACTTAAATATTCATGCCTCTCACAGAACAGAACAGAACAGAATAATAATAATAATTAAAACTGTAATAATTTAACGGTTAGTAAATAAGTTTAATAAGTTACAGAACAATCAAAGTTAATCCTAGAAACGTCAAAGAAAATAAGAAATTACAAAAGATGTACAGTGACGTAAGTCAATGGATAATTACATTAAAGAATGATATTAAAAAGAAGTATTTCGATCGAGATTGACGCAGATGATAAATAGAAGCGGAAAGAATAATAACACAGACATTCTCAATATGTGGAATTATATAAGACTACGTTTTTTCAGACTGGTGAATCGTATTCCTGAAAAGTATGTGCAAATAAATGCATGAATCGTGAACGGCCGTGACTTTGAAGAATCTATTTCTATCTTCGAATTTATTATCGACATGCTAGCTGCCATTAGATCATTTGTTTAAGAACGTTACGATTCATATTCAGCAGACACAGGAGTGTCTTGTTGTTATCAACGTGTAACTTGTTGATATTTGGAATAAAAAAAGAGACGTTATATATCTTAAAGAAACTTTTTCGTATTTACATTTGTTCATAATTATTTTTGAAATAATCAATTGTACTGAATCATCTTCATTAAAAGTAAATATTGGTTGCTTTCAATACATTTTCGAGAAAATATTATTTTAATATGCATGATTGATAAACAGTTAAATACATTCTGATTTTTTGTCAGAGTTAGTCATGAAAACATAGTTCATCTTAAATGTTTAAAATAGATGCAATCTCCTGTTTAAAATAGAAATGTGATATAAAATATAATTTTTTTTTATAAAATAAATTTACTACGTTTCTAGGATACAGGAAGGAACGCACGTGCATTTTTGAACACGTTAACGTTAAAATTTGATATAAATATTAATACATATTCGTAGAACGTATTTCACATTCGTACGGAAAAACGTAGGACGGATAATTGTTTTGAATGATCTTTTATGTTTGTTAGAAAAGAATAATTACCGTGATTAAACTGGTACCAAGGCACACAAACCATCCCCAGCCACCGTCAGGTGCTTTTTTATTAATATCTTTAACGTTCGTCATCGTTGTTCACACTATTGTCCCACATAAGATCGAAATTGATCAACGATTTAGCGAGACTTCAGGAGGGAAGTCGATCTGTCCGTGAACGTACTTCTCTATCGCTATCATATATCGCGATGTATAGTTTAATTACTGGCGTTCACTGCTTATCGAACCGATACATAATTCCGGTAGGGTTCGGTTTTCCTTGCTTCTTGCCTCGGTTATGGCCGATGAAACACTGTCACTTGACGGCAAACTGATTCGTTCTTTGCTGCCCCTCTTTGTTCTTCCAGTCCATGGAAACCTACGCTACTGTCAATATTGGTTTTATCACCCATAAATCCATAAGATGCCCAAAATTTTCGTCGTTTTCGATTAGCAAACCAGTTGAACAAAGTCGAGTCCGCTTTGACCTAGACAGAAAAATTCCACTCCTATCACACAGAATTAATTTACTAGGTTTCATTCCTGTAATAAAATAGTTTCAATAATGTTCTCAGCATTAGAACCAAGGAAGGGATAGAAATATTAATAATATTGAAATATTGAAATATTGAAAATAATGAAATTGAATAATATTGAAATATCGAAATATCGAAATTATTGAAATTGAATAATATTGAAATATCGAAAATATTAAAATATCGAAAATATTGAAATTGAATAATATTAAATTATTGAAATTGAATAATATATTAAAATATTGAAATTGAATAATATTGAAATATCGAAAATATTGAAATTGAATAATATTGAAATATCGAAAATATTGAAATTGAATAATATTGAAATATTGAAATATCGAAAATATTGAAATTGAATAATATTAAAAAATTGAAATTGAATAATATTAAAATATTGAAATTGAATAATATTAAAATATTGAAATTGAATAATATTGAAATATTGGAATTGAATAATATTAAAATATTCAAATTGAATAATATTAAAATATTCAAATTGAATAATGTTAAAATATTGAAATTAAATAATATTAAAATATTGAAATTGAGTAATATTAAAATATTGAAATATTGAAATTGAATGACATAAAAAGAATTTTTCATACTCATTAATTATATATCCAAATATAATTATAAAAAATATTGTTACCTCTTTACAAAAAATGATATATTTACTATCTCCTTATGTATTAATAACAAAATCTCCCAATGATTATTACAAAATAATTCAGTAATACGAACAGAATAATTTATAGTAATTACAGTAGAAATTAATAAGATATAAATCAGTTTTTGTTATTTATAATGACTAAAAAAATGGTCTTCTAAAGAATCAATTGAAACTTCGATAAATGGATTGTTCCAATTTGTATAGAAAAGTAAAAGTCAACCACTTTGACTACTTTGAATATCTATGTAGTATTATATCTAGACAGCTGATCTTTATGCAAAATAAAATTTTTCTACGTGAATTGCAACAAACTGAAGTGAAATCGAGATTTATTTTCTATGTTATTATGTTTAATATGTTGAAAATAATATAAGAGTGTTTTCAAATTCTTCTAACGTTCTTACTGTTTTAATTAGTGACGGTTTCTTCTCTGCTCATGTTGTTCACTAGCTTTAACACAATGTTGCAACATTTATCACAATCACTTGTATAAAAATGTTCACTCTAATCAATGCAGTATATTTTATTTCAATGGATGCTGATTCAACATGCTCGACGAAAATGGATTTAAACATTTAAAGGTGGATTTATCGTGAATTACTCAACACCGTGACATCCTTTGAATGCTAAGAGATGTTGACATTCCACTGTATCAATACTTAGGAATAATTTCTTAGTAGAAATTCCACCAATGGAATTTTCTTCTGAAATTCACTTGCAGTATTTAACAGACCATGTGTTTCGGAAAACAAGGATTGTTGTGATTATAGAATACGACGTTACTTTATTTTTATATTCATTGTTATGCAAAATAATTTACGTTTATAAGCTATATTATATTACTATTATTATTTCAATTTTTCTTGTAATGATGTAAAAATGTATGTCGCTGATTACTAAATTATTAATTATTACAAACTGTTTAATAAATTTATAATAAAAACTGGGCTAATTTCTGATTATTTTATAAATTTTAATTTTTGTTCTCACTGTTTGAAGGGAATACGAATGTTATCATAAAATTCGGTTTGTCTTGGGGTTTTATTAAATTGTTATAGAAATCTTAATATAATTTTTTCATGATTCAGAGATAGCGAATTGTTATAAATAGTTTTATGTGTAATCAAATATGCACACTATTCTGCAAAGAAATTGTTTTTATACGTATTTAATAATTCGTCATACATTGAAAGCGTTATGTTTAAATATTACAATTATATTAACGACATCCGATTATTCAGTTTTCCATTATTATATTTATGACCACTAGACTGCGGATCTTTATGCAAAATAAAAATGATTTGCATTGATTGTGGAAAGGAATAACATAAAAATTAATTTCATTCCTTAAAGACGTTGTTACGGTAAAAGCAACATTCTTGAATTTTTTAAATCTTTTACTATTTTATATTTCGCCCAACCAATTTCTTCATAAATGCATAAAGATCCGCTGTCTAATGATCACATTGCAAACTCCTATCTTGTAGCAGCTGTTCAGCAGAATGTCAAATACAGACAAGAATTGATAATTCTTTTAATGTTTTTAGAGTTATGTAAGAAGTCGTATAAAAGTGGTAATTATCCAAAATATATTATTCATTTTATAAAATTGTTATTTTTGTAAACATAAAGAAATAAAACAAAGTAAAGACATGTTTTTATACAATAATAATTTTCAATTATGAAATTGAAATATTGCCAATGAACACAAAGGCTATTTTCAATAAAATAATATACATTATTATTTGAAATATATTGCACATTCAAGTTATCGCTATATCTGGAGCCAAAGAAACTACGTATTTATTGTCTATAAAGTTCAAGATTTCTCTATTGGGTTTCACGTCATTTCCTACTGATGCTAATCTCTTTACAACCAGTTAATAGTGTTTGTTTCTTAAGGAGATCCAAGGTCTAATGTTCCAGTACTCCTCAAAGGGAATGCATATCAGTTACTGATTAAATTTGACTAACGTAATCTCTTCAAGGATTTCGAACATTTAATCTCGTTCTAACACGCGTCGACAGATACTTACAAAGGATTGGTAAATATTACGTTTAGGGAAGGCACCTCGGATGACCTTAACCTTGACGTATGTTATCAAGCTCACCTTTCTGAGTAAGAGGTTTTAGCCGACGCTCGTTTTTTATTAAAAAGTTATAAACGAAAGAAGTTTTCAAAATATAGCAGTTATTTTAAGTAGTGAAGGCTAAAACGATATACTGCATTGACATATGTTATCAAGGTCATCTTTCTAAGTAACCTCCAAGAGGTTTTAGCCTTCGCTCGTTTTTTATTAAAAAGTTATAAACAAACAACTTTTGGTAATTATTTAGATTACGTCGCAAGGTTTGCAATGTCACAACCTAAATTAAGTTGCTCTATTTATCAGTTAATTAAATGGTTTCATTATTTGTTGCGCTTATCAATGTTTAATTTAAGAAGAAGAATTATCCTCCTACGTGTCCACCATTGTTCATAATGCATTTTTCTACCTGTTTTAGAAATTCCTTTTCGGCCTTTTGTTAACATTTCTTCTGACTCTTCAAAACAAATGATAAGAAGGTCGAGCTTTGTTTACAATGTGCAGCTAATAGCCGGTACTACCATTGCCTACTTAAAAAGTTACAAAATAATATAATTTCGAATGCTTTGTAACAGTAAATATAACATAATGTGATATGTCGTTGAATTCCTCTTGGAAAATGTATTATCTATCGCGTTATGACAAAAAAATATATGGCTCCATATAAAAAAATTAATTTGACTTTGTAATTTCCCCTCCCCCCCCCCCACCATTCGAATCCTGAAAAAATTACACCCTATGATTGTTCACTTCATACCGTATAATTTTTGTAAACAAATTTTATTCGTAACTCCAGTGCGTCACGAGATATTTCCGTTATTAGATAAACGAAACACCCTGTATATTAAATACAGGGTGAACCACGAATCGTGACCAGTAGAGATTACTCTGTTATTAACAGTTCGATCGAAAATGTTTTTATCAGGTATAACATGGTTTCAAGAGAGCTTTCACGTGATTATAGCAAATTTTTCGTTAACTATTTTTTTCATGATTTTTCAAGGTCACCTTCAATGTTTTGAAAATACATCTATAATTTTTTTATGCCTATTTGTTAGAGGATTTCAAGGCGAAATTGGGTAAGTATCATAATATTTAAAAAATTGAAAAAAATTGCTTTTTTCATTTTTTTTTACAAAAATTTGCTATAATCACATGAAAGCTCTCTTGAAACCATACTATAACTGATAGAAACATTTTCGATCGGACTGCTACAGTAAACGCCCCTTTACTGTCCAACAGCCGTGTTTTGCACGGACAGTGATCGTACCCGTACACTATTTTTGATTTATGACTGCGTCTACCGCGCCGACCGCGCCGAGTGAGACTTCAATAGAGAGCCGAATATAGAGAAGGACAGAAGAGCAATGGAATAAATAAGGGGCGTTTACTGTAATAACAGAGTAATCTCTACTGGTCACGATTCGTGATTCACCCAGTATATTTTGGTTTGAATTTACGAGACACAAAAGAGATGAAA
Source organism: Lasioglossum marginatum (assembly GCA_028455795.1). Taxonomy (NCBI): domain Eukaryota; kingdom Metazoa; phylum Arthropoda; class Insecta; order Hymenoptera; family Halictidae; genus Lasioglossum; species Lasioglossum marginatum. The sequence continues at coordinate 977,536 of CM052243.1, forward strand.
GTATACTTTCTATAGTAAATCTTAAGTTTTTGTTTTTGTTTTCTATTTTATATTTATTGCAAATCTTTTCTTTAAGAAGCGATTGTAAAAGTATGTTAATTTTTCTACAAAAAAATTCTTAATGCCGTTTGCTATAAATAATATGTATGTGATAATAAAAAAACATATTATTTATAAAATTAAATAAGGCTTATAATATCGTTGCGCTTGCTGCAACGAAATTTAAGTGAAGTTACACAATGGATATTATCATGGCAACATGATTTCGATATACAGGGCGTTCCTGAGGTCACTTAAATCGACATTTAAAGCAGATTTGTTAAGTAGTTATTAACGGAAAACGGCGTGCGATAGTGAGGAGAGTTCGGCTCGGCGCGGCGGCAGGTTTCACTGAACGCAGCGTTGGTACCGCGCCGCGGTCAAGCAGTGAACAAGTGAAGAAGCAGAAATTGATTTAATTAGAATTCATTTATTCAGCCATAAATGTACTAGCTGCTTTGAAATGTGTGTCACTGGACTATTCGAAGACGGATTGCACATCTGGGCTGTTCTTTTCCTCGCGTAACCAGAAATTTTTGCATTTCACGCACAACAAAACTCACAGCAAAACGCTGCCAAACTATGATCGATAATGGAGGAAATTGGATCAATTATTAAGTAAAAGCGTACAACGGCGGATCGTTAATTTTGCGGCCCAGAGCTAACACTGTTTGGGGCCCACTCAATTAACCCAAATTAGCTCAAGTACCAACAATTTTTGTATAATTTATTTTTTCTTAAATTTTTAATTTTAATTGTTTTCATTTTTTTGACCGTGAAGGGGGCCCTTTAACGGGTCCTGGGCTGTAACCCATAAAGCCCATGCCTGGTTCCCCGCTGAAAGCGTATAAGTGTTTTCAATGTACTTTTTATGCATTATTCAAATCTATACAAATATATTCACATTTCCAGAGATATAATACGCTTCTGTTGAACAAATTGTACGCATGTCTTATACCAGTAGTTCCAATGGATTAGAAGAGAGAGAGAACAATATATAACTGTATTATCTTTTTCCACAATATTTATCTAACTTTTTCAGGTGTTTTTAATCTACGAGCGCATATACGTTCGCAATTTATTAATAATGCCAATTTGGGTAGGATTTTTAGTAGTTGTATCAATAAGCTGTAAGTGGCTCTTCGTGTCTCTTATCTGCAATTGGAAGGTGTGAGTTCACCTATGGATTACGTAGATGACGCAAGCGATGACTACTGTTTGGTTAAAGATAGAAAAAAAGTCGAATAATATATCCAAAACCCACATTGACAAAAAAATATTTTCATTTAAGGGTATGTTTATTACACTTACAACAAATTTAAGTCATATCAAATACTATGTTTTTAAGAATTTTTATCTTGGTCATATATATGACATTTAAGAAATTTTTTCTTGGTCATATAATATGACATTTAAGAATATTTTTTTGGTCATATATATGACATTTAAGAATTTTTTTCTTGGTTATATATATGACATTTAGCAATTATTATTAATTTCTCCTATTTCAAATAGAAAAATAAGAACACTGCTATTCAGGGTATTCCACCAAACTTGAGCATCTTGAATATCTCGCTTATTTTTTTATGATTGGGAAAAATGTCAGATGTAATGTAAACAATTTTCTTAAGGTCATATTTTACTAGATTTCAAGGTCATCATGGTTTTTTCAAAATGGAACTACATATTACCACCATCGCGATACGATAGATGAAGTCGAGACGTAGCCAACCACCTGCAATACTATGACCTTCACATAACCTTGAGTACAAAAAATTCGTAAATACTAAGCAATTGATGGAGACAGTAAAAGGACTCTGATAGAAGGATTAATGAATGAAATTTTATTTCAAGTACTCAAAAATGATGTCCAGCAACTTCAATACATTTTTTTAAACGATTAATGAACGAGTCTCTGTCGTTCCTTATAATATTAGGACATGCAATTCTAATATGTTCTTTAATTTTTCAGGTGCTGTAGGAATGTCGTTATAAACTACGGACTTAATTGCACACTAAAGAACAAAATCTTGAGGCGTAAGATCTGGTGAACGTGCAGACCACCGAGTATACATATACACCACGACCAATCCAGCGTTGCGGAAATTTTTTTACAATTGTTCATATCAAATGGTTTACAATCAGAAATGTTGACGCTAAGGGTATCAGAAACGTGTTTACTGTTCTTAATCAAAATTCAAGTAATAGCCGATTTCTAGTAACATAAGGAAGACACGAGATTAGTTGATCCCTTATATTAGATCTTTATAAATCTTCATATCGAAATTGGTGAACATAATTTTGAATGCTTATTATAATAAAATTTCATTCATTAATCCTTCTAACAGAGTTCTTTATTATTATTTATTATTTCTATTAATTGCCTAGTGTTTATCAATTTTTTGTGTTCAAGGTCACGCTAAGGTCATAGTATTATAGGTGGTCGGATACATCCTGACCCTAGCTATCGTAATGTCGCAAAATATGGCCTTGGAAAAAAGTTTTATCCCATCACAGCATTTACCTCTTCGAACAAAATAATGAGTTTGCCTTTAACATTTTTCCTTATCATAAAAAATAAGCGAGGTATTCAAGCTGTTCCGGTTAGGTGGGATATTATTAGGTGGGTAAAGTTGTAGAAAATGATTATGATTTTATGTACGTGTGCCTTTCACGTACTTGAACATTTTTAACACTAAACCTACCACGAGGGGTCAAATAACCGATTTTAGATTTTTTATTTGACAATTATTGAAATTGTAAAGGTATTTCCATGGGAATTTATTGAATATATTTTTCGACACCAGTATTGTATATTATGGTAAAATTCGCACAAACTATAACTAAATTTAATCTTGTTATTTTTATAATACTATACACATCAGTCACTTTTGATAGTCGGTAGGTTTAGTATTAATTAAATTTTAATTGTAACAACATAATTGGAATTTAAAATTAGAGAAAATACATATGTATTGTATAATCTTGGTTTTATACAATTGTGCCTACAATTCACTTTACACACGTGCATCAACGCGTATGGCTTATCTAACGATAACACTTTTTCTAGTATATTTGTTTTAGATTTTTTAAAAGATAATCATGTTATAGAAAAATGTGGTTCCACATGGTACATTTAAGATACAGCAAAAACCATTTTGTGTGAGATGTACAATTGAGAGAGAGAGAGAGAGAGAGAGAGAAAATCTATAAATTATGTAAAATAACGGTATTGTTTTTTGTAGTTGTTTTCAAATAAACGAGTATTTGCATGGGTACAGAAAATTTTATATTTGCACCAATATCCACAGTACAAAAATTCAAGAATGTAGTGAACGTCTGTTAAATATTTGTATTCTTCAAATGTAATAATTTATTAAACAGGAATTTTTAAAAAATATATGGTCACATTTAAATTTCCTGTGTTTGAGGTTCGAAATATAATTGAAAAGCTTTTATAAATTTCATTTTCAAGTTCGTAGATATTTACTCACCGTGAGTGGCGATGACAACGAGCAGCACAGGCCAGTTCCAGGTTGAAAACTATACACTCGACTTCGAAAATGCTTGCGCTCCACCACAGCCGGTTGATGTTCCATTATCAGCACCGCGGTTATCAGTCTCCACTGATTCTACTAAAAATATTAACGTAATTCGAAAGAATTGTAATGAATCACAGGTCGACGTCCTCTTGAAAATCTGTATTCTTCACATTTTTCGTAAACCGGCAAAATAAACAACGGAGATTCGTTCTGAATCGCCAAACGACGCACAAACTCGGAATAGCTTACTCTGAAAGACGTACACTCCTGCTCATAAGTCTTAGGACACCTCTGATTTTTCCCAAAATTCTGGTATTTCGTATAGATTATGAACCTTTAACTGTATTAATAATATAAATATAATGATAATGATCCAAAACACACGTTAAAAATATATAAAAACAATTTGGATCAACTTCAATGTAATAACACGGTCCAACAAATTTCAATTTTTTTTTGACGTTTCGATTCTCACTATGCGATTCTTGTAGAGTTTTTCGCGCTGATTCCGAATCTGGCCTTAATTTTTCTCCTAGGTGCACAGTTTTTGTGAAACTTGAGTTTGAAAAAAGAACATATTTTCCAATTTTAAACAAATATTGTGATGTTATTATAAAAGATATTGAATTGTTCTTTACAGCAAAAGATTTTGTAGACTTTCCCGAATCCAATGATATATCCAGCGCCACCGAAAGGAAGCTTGGTGGAGGAAGCAGGCATTTGAGGAGCTCCACCCGTGCCCACGCCTGCCCTAAATATAAGCTTTCGCTATCCTTCCATTACATCAAAATCATTTCCTGATCCTAGACCAGAGTTGTGTAGAATTACAATTGAATTACGTCACGAATTTTTAATTAATTTTTAATTAATTAGTTATCTTTAAGTAATTAATTTTAATAATTTTCAGACGTTCCAGTGAGCCGCAATCGTGCACGCCAGCAGATCAACATTTTTAAAATGACTTCCATGAGGCTGCAAAAAAACCCCTGTAAGAAATCATTTACAAAATTATGTAAAAAATTTTTCTTGTATTTGAAGACTGATATATGTCAAAAAATGTTCTTTCATTACTTTATCAGTCCTATAAAAATTATTAAAATTTTCGACCGAGAGAGTGTTATGTCCCCTTAAACGCCTAGAATGCCCATTCAATCCATCACCATTTTTTAAAAAATTGTGGCAGACAGGATAGCACATAGTAGCAGCTGATTTTTTCCGAATCTCTTCGGTATAGTTTGAACTTAATGAAAAAAAGATTTCAAGATGGTATTCGTTGGGCTTTGCTAGTTCTGCTCTATTAAAGTCAACTAAATGGCATAGAAAACTGGTACTAAAAAAATATCTAAATATTATTGCAATGGACGTGACTAACAAACTTTGTGAACATTAATGTAGATATTTACGTATATTAATATAAAAAATCGTACATAGAAGTTTAAGGATTCTTATTTATTATCTGACACAATTTTCTTTGTAACGAATATAATTTTCATGTAAGGTGGAGTAGAGTAAGTGCGTAAACGGGGCAAGTGCATTAACTGGTTATTTTTACTATAATATGAACGAAATTTCTCTAGCTTGTATTTATTAATGTAGTATAAGTTAGTATGAACTATTCGACATAGATGTCGCCCAAGAATAAACATACAATAAATGAATAAATATACATTCACGTGAGAGGTACACGTACAACTTTGAAGTTACCCTGAACGTGCAATAGTTTACAAGTTATTAATATATTCTGTGTCGTTATTTTAGATAAGTGCAACAAATATTGATGTAGGTTTACATCAAATAAACCGTTTTTATTGCATTTCTAAAATTTATTGAGAAGAACACTAAGATGCTCTTGCCCCGTAAATATTACTACACGGGGCAAGTGCGTACTATATAGGCAGTTCATGTTCACTATTTCAGTTTATTTTTTGTACTATAATTCTTAATGAAGGGTAAGTAGGATATTATCCTATATTTGTTGTGAGGCGGTAGCGCATCGACAAGTTTACCAAATTATATCAGGTACAATTGTTTTATTGACAAATAGTGACTTACACCACTTTTTGATTAAACGGCTCACTTATCGCCGAATGCTTGCAAATCCAAACTCTGACACATCGCACAATCGGCTGTAACTTATTTTGCGAGTTTGTCTGGAAGAGTTGTGAAATGTTACACTTATGACTGATGCAAAAATATTGATATCACACAACAGTCTTCCCATAAGAGCAAAAGGGACAAGACATTCCGAACGCAATGGGCAAATGTCACTCATGGAAATGAGGACTGAACTGTTTGTTGTCGTTCCGGGGTAAATCGTTGGATTGTAACGACGAATGAACAATCTCGACAACAGATTACCGATATCTCTGGTCACTGGTTCGACCGCGATCGTCACTGCCGCCGTGCATTTCACAGTGAGAGTGGACGCGGTCGATTTAAGCCGAGTTTCCCCCGCCGATTATTTCTTGCGAAATGTGACTGACTCGAATTAATACAGTATAATGTAACATCATACATCGAATTTGAATATATACTCGCCGCTGGTCAAGTTCTGCCGCGCGCGTCCGTGTGATAGTGAACGCGATTTTTTCCCGGAAGTGTCATACACATTCTTACTAGGATAATAATATGTTAATGTCAATGACAAAGGCTGATCGTAATACTGGTGTCAACGTTGACAATGTGCGTTTGCGCGGATCTCGTTTAATGGGAAGACGATCCGCGACGATCGCGATCGTTCACACTCTCGCGAGTCTCGATCAAGAGCTGGATTGAGCTATTGGGTGCAATAGGGAGATGCTTGCACCACTTCCATCGAGATAACGATGCCGAAATTTGTATTAGTAACTTTTCAAGAATTCTTTGAAATTATTATTTTAATGCGAAAAGCCTTGGTCTAAGAAAAACCCTCGGGTCCGTGCTGTTTCTTACAATTAGATCCTGTGAAATATTCTAGGCCGGAAGAAATGTTTAATTTTCGAGTCAAAATAGCTCCGAATGCAAAGGATTAATACATAGCACGTTACTACAGATTAACGATGATTATTTCACAATATTTAAAAAATCTTCGATTTATAGGTAAGGATTTCATAACGAATTTTATGATAACAGTTACAATTTGAATCGTGAAGTAACGAATCGTGCCAAGTAATATAATCAAGTCCCTTCTCTTAGGATTATTATTTAAAAACAGATTTCGAAGCTTCTTTTCGATATAGCATGGCCATTTTGAAGCCTATTAAATAGTTTCCGGTCGGCAAAGGCGACTAATTTACATTACTTTATAAAAATAACAAGGATGTATTTACTTAGATTTTTTGCAATTTTTACGGTAATATATATACAGCAAATCCTTGATCTAAGAAAAACTGCCGGATCCGTGCTGTTTCTTAGAACCTGTGGTTCTACTATTTCTTTATGGTCTTATTAATAGCACATTAATTAACGATTATACAATATTTAAAAAATCTTCGATTTTTAGGTACTTTATAACGAATTCTATAATAACAGTTGCAATTTGAGTCGTGAAGTAATGAATCGTGCCAAGCTATATAATTTAATTTTTCTTGGGATTATTATCTAAAAAATGATTTCGAAGTTACGTTACGATATAGCATAGCCATTTTGAAGACGATCGGCAATTAGTTTCTGGTCGGCAAAGGTGACTAATTTACATTACCTTATAAAAACAACAGAGATGTATTTATATAATATATACAGTAGGACCTCGATTAACCGGCTTGATCGGGAGACAAAAAGGGGATAAGCATATTTGTTTATAATCGGGATCCTGTTAATCGAGGACCTACTGTATATACAGCAAAGCCTTGATCTAAGAAAAACTGTTTCTTAGAACCTGTGGTTCTACTCCTTCTTTATGATCTCGCCGAACGTAGAAAAGGATCGTGCAGCCGAAGGTGCACTACATACCGTCAATTAAGCCACTAAATACAGTTCAAATTATATCGTGTTTAGTGTCACTTTAATCAGAAAAATGCCACAAATAAGTTGGTGAAAGTTTCATCAAAAAATAATAAAAAATAAAGAAGTTTTGTAATTAGATTAGTAATGGTTCACACTGATATACGATCAAGGTTGTACTGTACTATAATTTCACGTTTTTTAAAGTAAAGATAATGCAATTCAGGTTCAATATTATATTAATGTTCAATGTACTGATCAAAATTATATTAATCATTTATTTATTTAATGATACTTCATTGTCCTTTCAACCTATTATAAATTCAAGTGACAAGTTAACCCGTTGATGAAGATTTTGAACAAAGTTTAACAAATATGGGCGTTACGCCTTTCTTTTTAACTGAAATACAATTTGATTCGTTTGTAATCAATATTTAAGCATTAAGATAAATGTAGCCATATAGAAAAATATAAATTTTCTTTTCTCTGCTACGACATTTTTCGGGATAAAGACGTTTTAATCACTGTAACTGTAAACAAAATTATACGGCAAGGGGTTAATACTTTATGAGATCTCTTTGTATAGCTTCCGCATATTTGTTAATTTCGTTTGGAACTTTTTAACAGCTATATCTCAAATAGCTCCTTTGTATTTTCAATCGCTTCTTCTTGAAAAGATCTCGGTACAAAGAAAGGTATGAGCAGAGTCGCCAGATGAGAGAAGGGGACACAGAGACGAAACCTGTCACGTGATTGGGCCGCGGCGGAAGGGTGGGAGAATGGCGTCGTAGAAGGAGAAGGTAGAGAAGTGGGGATACAAGTCTTAACCTGGCGGCTCTGGGCATGAGACTTTTCTTCTATTCTATTTTCTACTTACACCGATTTATTTGAGTAAAAAAGTAGATTTCACATGGTGATATTAGACTTTTGCAGAGTACTGTAAATGAATAGAAAAAAGAATAGGGTAGATTGAAATCTGTAAACGAATTCCGATAGTAACTTTTACTTCGTAATTTTTTATGCGAATGAACAGAAAAGCTTAACTCTTTGCACTTGGAACTATTTCATCACGGAAACTAAACATTTCTTCTAACCTAGAATATTCCCATTCTATACGATTTTTTAAATTTTATGCATATTAACCCCTTGCCTTACAATATCGTGTCAGACTCGTGAAGAAGATTTTGAACAGAGTCTAATAAATATATGTGTTATTAATATCCTTTAAACCGAGACGAAATTCTATTTTGGTTTTGTTAATGTATAGTTATTGAAGAACATGTAGGCATACAATAGATATAAATTTTCTCCTTTTTTAGGAAATTACGAACTACAAAGAAAGTTCTAATCACTGAAACCATAAAATAAATCGTAGGGCAAGGGATTAAACTGATGCAATTTACTCATGCAGTATTCAAATGTTTAGTAATTTATTCGATATGAAATAATTTAATAACGTAACAATTATCAGATGATTGCATAAGTTCTTGCCCGATTTTCATAGATGCCGCAAACTGTACTGCACGGCGGAGTGTAAAAAAAATTATATAGTCATCATTCTTATCTAAATGTAGAACAGAATGGTGACTATATAATTGATTAATAAAGCTGTAAAGCTCTAAAAATTTCACCATTGAATTTTATTTTCTAATCGGGCACGAACTTATGCAATCATCTAATAACACTGTCCAACAGCCAAAAAACGTTTCGATTCTCACTATGCGATTCTAATAGAGTTTTTCGCGCTGATTCCGAATCTGTCCTTAATTTTTCTCCTAGACGCACAGTTTTCGAGAAATTTTAGTTTGAAAAAAATACATATTTTTCGACTTTGAACAAATATTGTGATGTTATTATAAAAGATTTTGTATTGTTCTTTACAGCAAAAGATTTTCTAGACTTTTCCGAATCCAGTGGTGTACAATACTAATACATTATGATTGTTTAAACATGTTTAAACAATCATTAAGACGGAGAGACACCACTTTTGCACCGATCTTTGAGGATATTTTTCAATTTATATAAAAAAATAAGGGTCCAGCGGAAAATCGAACTGTACTATGATAGAGCAGACTTTTATCTTGAGAAACCACGCTTTAAAATTACCAACGTCGACGTTTTCTTCGTACCAGAAAGCAAAATATCTTCGCCCGACATGAGTTGCCACCAGTGACGCTCACCACAGCAACGGGCGTTCGCCGCGCCGTATCCCGTCGAACGACCGCGCTAGTGGCAGAGCACCACTGGCGGCGACTCGTGTCGGACGATAATATTTTGCTTTCTGGTTCGGTAAAATCGTCGACTTTCGAAACTTGAAAGCATGGTTTCTCAAGATAAAAGTCTGCTCTATCGCGTGGTACAGTTCGTTTTTCCGCTGGACCATTATTTTTTCAGATAAATTAAAAAATATCATCAAAAAACGGTGCAAAAGTGGTGCCTCTCCGCCTTTAATGATTTTTTAAACATGTTTACACAATCATAATGTATTAGTATTGTACATCACTGGATTCGGAAAAGTCTAGAGAATCTTTTGCTGTAAAGAAGAATACAATATCTTTTATAATAACATCACAATATTTGTTCAAAGTCGAAAAGTATGTCTTATTTTCAAACTTAAATTTCTCAAAAACTGTGCGTCTAGGAGAAAAATTAAGGACAGATTCGGAATCAGGGCGAAAAACTCTATAAGAATCGCATAGTGAAAATCGAAACGTCAAAAAAAGTTGAAATTTGTTGGACGGTGTAATTTAACGATCTCAAATAACTCGTAAGTTATTTGTTGTAAAAAAAAATGTTCAAACAAATGTTGCATGTTTCCTAGGGGGGCGGGGGACATACAGTGCTGCAATCTGACTTTTGTTACTTCGATTTTTTATCAAGATATAAAGGTCACCTTCAGTTTTTTAAATAGAATGCCCAATATTTTTTCTCGAATTCGTATGAAGCACAAAATTCTGCGTAAAAAGGTATTAATCTTCATATATGATAAATCTAATAGTTAACGAGATATTGTCGATATAATTTCCCATATGTATAATAGCTATTACCTGGAAGCTATGGTAGGTGTTCGAACTGCTATCCCTCAACTTGAATAAGTACATATGGAAAATTATTTCCATAGAAGGCCAATAGCTTCTTACGCAGAATTTTGTGCTACATTGAGTTCAAGCAAAAATATTGGGCATTCTATTTAAAAAACTGAAGGTGACCTTCATATCATGATAAAAAATCGAAGAAACAAAAATCAGATTGCAGCACTGTATATTCCCCTAGGAATCATGCAACATTTATTTGAACATTTTTTTCGTACAACAAATAACTTACGTCGTGTAATTAGCTTCACGCTGTATAGTGATGCCCCGGAGTCGACATTCGTGCTATGGGTTAATTTTATAGAATCATTTTTCTGTGAGCTGCAAACTGTTCAATTTTTATGCAACTCTTCCAATTTGGGGTGATGTGAAGCAGCCGAGAAGTATTTTTGTCGTTAAATACTCGGTATGCAATACTGCAAAAATAATGATTCTATAATTAGCCAAACTTTTGAACAATCGAAGAAAATGAATTTGTTAATTAGCCTGAGAGTTTTGAATTAAATAATCATGAAAGAGATTCGTTATCATCGCCGTTGTTGACATTATTACCATTATCAGAGTTACTCCAATTTCTCTTCTTCATTACAACTACTTCAATTAGAGACTGCAACTGGAAGTCTTCGGGCATTCTGTGAAGTAAGTTTGAATATAATGCCTTTATGATAATTGCCATTATGTTAAGGTAGAAACATAACAAAAATTTTATTCTGATATTTGTGACTATTGCAATGTACATCGAATGATTGGTGATGTTCTGAAAACATATATTTCTTGATTCATTAAAATGATTTGATAATATTTTATAGTGTAATTGTTAGCAGTACAATATAAATGATATGTTCCATTATAAAATATTATTGTTAAAATTGTGAAACAAAATCGCAATAAATATAAATATACTTTCATTGTGAATATGAAAGGACTTTATGCAATAATAAAAAAGTATGTGGAATATATAATGATTATTAGATCCGGATCTTTATGCAAAATTAAAAGTTTGCGCATCAATTGCAAGACACAGGAGCTAAATATAAATTTATAATTCTCACTAATGATTCTAATGTAGTAAAAATAATATGTTAATACTCTTAAAGTCTCTGAATCTTTTAACTGTTTCAAAAAACAATCGTTCAAAAAGCAATCGTTTTTGTGATAAATGCATAAAATCCGGTGTCTAATGATTATTAATGTATTGACTGGCATTACATTGTTTTAATTCTAATACACTTCCATTAAATAAATGAAAATACAAATAATAAAACTTATTTCTTGATTTATTAAAATAATTTTATTCTGAATATGAAATAACTGTATATAATAATAAAACAGTATGTGGAAGCGTATAATGATTATTAATGTATTAAATCACTACATTCTCACAAAGTAAAGTTTTCTAATAAATAAAAATGTAATAGCACAATATTATTATGTAGTATTCCTAAATAGATACTAATGTTCACTTTTTTTTTTTATATTAAGGTTTAACGTCGCATCAACATCTAGGTCATTAGCGACGAACTTCTGTGGTGTTTTTAGATCTTGTGGAGGTAGTTGATTTCTTTAAGGAATTCAATAGTGTTTGCTATATGCTTTTTGGATGTGAGGGCCTTGTTCGGGTTGATTCCAAATTTCAGTTGCTGGGTAGTGAATTTTTGGCAGTCATACAAAAAGTGGTGAACTGTGAGGGACATTACAGCAGAGGGGCATTACAGCATTCACTTTATTCAGCATAAAACATACTAGAACAGTTTACATTGTTGTATCATATCAAATAAGGAAAGTGTTAACCTACTTTGAAAAATTTCTTCGCTATCTCGGTTTTTTTATTTATTACTCTTATCGTATTATATCTCGCACAATCAACTGTGGACGTTCTTTCCGTTCACATCATAATTCAATATAATATACCTATAAGTGTACAGTAAGACTCCATTCGGTAGTTCGGATAAGAGGAGCTTACAGATTATCCGTGCCTCTACAATTTATTCTTGGTTATTATTTCTTAAAAGATGCAACAATAACCTCGTACATTTGAAATGTATCCACAATCTTTAAGGTAATATTGTATGAACAAGTTTATGAAGTCGAGAGAGCGAAAAAGAAAGGAGCAGGAGAACAGAAAAAGGGAGAGTCGTAATATGCGAGTAATATTTTGGGTAAACTTTTCTTGCGTAACCAGAAATTTTTGCCTTTCTCTTATAAAGTTTTGCCTTTTTCCTATGTTATCCAGTAGATTTGGACGAGAAGATGTGAGAAATCCAAGTTTAGATCCTGGAGGATCAATGGTTCAAAAGTTATAAATGTTTAAAGTTGAGCGATTTCCAGTGTTTTGACAAGTTAGTGTCGCCATGTTGTGTGTAGTGACCGTCGCGCGCCGCTTACCGAGCGGAGCCGCTAGGTGGCACCACAAGCACGCGCTGATGCTGATCACATACATTCCCAAGCCGCCTCCCCCTCCCCCCCCTACCTAACCACCAACAAACTAATTAACTATCGGCATTACTGCGTGTTTGTGCTGCTGCCTAGCGGCTCCGCTCGATAAGCGGCGCTAACCTGTCAGAAACACTGGAAATCGCTCAACTTTAAACACATAACTTTTGAACCATTGATCCTCCAGGATCAAAACTTGGATTGCATCTTCACGTCCAAATCTACTGGATAGCAAAGGAAAGAGGCAAAAATTTCTGGTTACGCAAGGAAAAGAGCAACTAATATTTTTTGAAGTAATGAAAAAATTTCGAGTAATATTTGTTGTCGTTGGACCACGTGTGACGCCAAACACGAGTTCGCATAGGCGCAGGCAATCCGACGCGAGACCTCGAGTTCACATAATAGGAGTTCAGTAATGCGTTCGGTAAATCGCCTATGGCCTATGTCATTGATTCCAATAACTGTTCGGATAAATGGAGTTCTATTGTACTTTCGAATATAATACTATATATATATAATTCATATCGAAGTGAGTAAAGTATACAAATCCAATGTCAGCATATGATTGTTAAATCTGTGTTAACGATATTACTAGTAAAATTAATGTAACTTAAGATAGGTATTTCCAAAACTAATCGAATGATAGTAAAAGCTATAGAAATAGAATACATACAATAATTCTACAGAGTAACTAATTATACAATTGTCCATATTATTTTTTTATTTCAGTATTGTGAGTAATGAATTGGAGCATGTATTAAAATTCTGTACCCACAATAACTCATTAGAACATGCACTCAAATATTTTCATAGAGGCAAACGCAATCTTTAACTAACAAACCTGTTCTTATTAATTTAATCAATTTAATGAATTTGAAATTAATTGGAATGAACTAATGCCACATTTGGATACAAACTATTACATGTATTATTTACATATATAAATAATTTTTATTCAATAAGAAAGAAAAATTCTATATGAATAACTTCATTATATAATAAAGTAAAAATGAATTATACATACAGTTAGATTTTTTGTTCTGCCTATGAATTTTAATGGACCTAATTTAATTTTATAGTTAAAAACAGATTCTTAAGCAAATAATATGCAATTTGAAAAATTGATCTAGTCGTCATTTTGGAGAACACCGATCCAAGATAATTACGTTTCAAGTGTTATATGAAAATTAACACAAGCATCAGGAATACGTGTTACTAATGGGTTAAATTACCTGTGGTGTACAGTAGCTGCGGTTTGGATATTTATTTTGAATCTCCTCTGGTGACAATCAGTAATTTGAAACTCGTTTCTACACATCTTTTAATGAGCTAGACTTATTGTCCGGTGTAAGACAGTGTAACAGAAAAACAGAGTAATTACGGTTCCTTGAGAACGATATATGTATTTCGAATTATTAATAGAAAAAATTACTGTTTACTATTTTAATAGTAAAAATTAATGTTTATCATTTTAATAGTAAAAATTAATATTTATTATTTTAATAGTAAAAATTAATATTTATTATTTTAATATAAAAATTAATGTTTATCATTTCAGTAGTAAAAATTAATGTTTCTTATTTTAATAGTCAAAATTAATGTTTATCATTTCAATAGTAAAAATTAATGTTTATTATTTTAATAGTCAAAATTAATGTTTATCAATAGTAAAAATTAATGTTAATAGAAAATCATATTAATAGTAAAAATAATGTTTATCATTTCAGTTGTAGAAATTAATGTTGATTAATTTATTATTTTAATAGAAAAAATTCATGTTCATTACTGTAATAGTGGAAATTAATGTTTATTATTTTAATAATAGAAAGCGATGCCGATGAAACGGAGTCTACCTTTGGAAAGATGGAAACACATTGACAATTCTACTTTCTATTGTAACGAAATTGTTAGCACCAGTTAATTCCAGATAATTTAAACATTTTCAAAAAGTCGAATGTGTATGAACGCATAAGTTGTTTAATAATTTCAGTAATCAGTTTATACGAGAACGTAAATGAGATCTATCACACATTTAAGGCATATGTGTTGCCTTTTATCATATCGAAACGTGATAAACGGATTCGTAACGCGTAAACGGTACTGCTGAAAGCATTGTGAAATGCAGTTTTATTGCTGGCGTAACACAGCAGATTATTGTTGAGTTGAAATTTATATGCGCACCCAGTGCCGGATTAAGACATTTAGAGGCTCTAAGCACTTCAGAGATTTTGAAGCCCCCTTATACAGTAAAACCTCGATTATCCGAACTAATTGGGACCGAGATGATTTGGAAAATCGAATAGTTTGAATATTACTTGTTAAATACATAAGTACTATTGCTGTAGTTAGAAATGTGATATACATATATATACAGGGTGTACCAGATAAAGTTTTAAAAGCTGTTTTCTCGGAATCCAATGAAAATATTGACTTAATTTTTTTTTAATTAAATGGTTATGGAGGGTTAATGTTTTAGTATATATTAAATTTTTTGGGGTAATTTTTGGGGGAGAAAAGGTGGCCCTCATCATTTTTTAAAATAGATAGTATTATTGATTTTTTGTTATTGTGATACCTCTGATTAAACTCAATAGCATTTACTTGAACGTTTTTTTATTGCCAGCGATTAAAATGCGCACTATGCATTTGGATAATCGAGGTTTCAATATACAGGATTAGATTTTTATCTTTCCACTTTCTACTGATTTTCATCTTTCCACTACTCTTTCGTTCTTTTCTCTCGCATACACGTGCTTGGATAAACACTAAGCAATATGATTACTAGACTGCGGACATTTATGCAGAATAAAAATTGTCTGCATCAATTGTAAGAAACAGTAGCCATACAGAAAACTCTTTCTTTGATAATCTTAATACGTTGAAAATAATAGATTGGCATTTTTAAATTAGTTTAATCGTCTCACCGTTTTAAATTGCACTAATTCGTTTTTGTCATAAATTCATACAATTCATAGTCTAATTATTACTGTGTAAAGGATGTAAAATTCAGAAGGTTTCTATGATGCCCCTGGAGCACACTGCAAAATTTGCATAATTTTTAAACATGAAACATGAACAAATATGAAAAGACAGCACTTTGTACTAATTATGTTAATTACACGGTCCAACAAATTTCAACTTTTTTTGACGTTCCGATTCTCACTATGCGATTCGTATAGAGTTTTTCGAGCTGATTCCGAATCTGTCCTCAATTTTTCTCCTAGACGGTTTCTGAGAAATTTGAGTTTGAAAAAAAGACATATTTTTCGATTTTGAACAAATATTGTGATGTTATTATAAAAGATTTTGTATTGTTCTTTACAGCAATGGATTCTCTAGACTTTCTCGAACCCAGTGATGTGCAATACTAATACATTATGATTGTGTAAACATGTTTAAAAAATCATTAAAGGCGGAGAGGCACCATTTTTGCACCGTTTTTTGATGATATTCTTTAATTTATCTGAAAAAATAAGGGTCCAGCGGAAAAACGAACTGTACCACGCGTTAAAGCAGACTTTTATCTTGAGAAACCATGCTTTCAAGTTTCGAAAGTCGACGATTTTACCGAACCAGAAAGCAAAATATCATCGCCCGACACGAGTCGCCGCCAGTGGTGCCCTGCTACTAGCGCGGTCGTTCGACGGGATACGGCGCGGCGAACGCTCGTTGCTGTGGTGAGCGTCACTGGCGGCAACTCATGTCGCGCGAAGATATTTTGCTTTCTGGTACGAAGAAAACGTCGACGTTGGTAATTTTAAAGAGTGTTTTCTCAAGATAAAAGTCTGCTCTATCGCGTGGTATAGTTCGATTTTCCGCTGGACTCTTATTTTTTCAGATAAATTAAAAATATCATTAAAAAACGGTGCAAAAGTGGTGCCTCTCCGCCTTTAATGATTGTTTAAACATGTTTGAACAATCATAATGTATTAGTATTGCACATCACTAGATTCGGAAAAGTCTAGAGAATCTTTTGCTGTAAAGAACAATACAATATCTTTTATAATAACATCACAATATTTGTTCAAAGTTGAAAACTATGTCTTTTTTCAAACTCAAATTTCTCAAAAACTGTGCGTCTAGGAGAAAAACTAAGGACAGATTCGGAATCAGCGTGAAAAACTATATACGAATCGCATAGTGAGAATCGAAACCTTTTTTGGCTGTTGGACAGTGTTATCTAATGCAACTTAATGGTTACTTAAGGAAATAATAATTCCTATGCATGTGGTTCCCAAATCAAGTGTCAATTTATATACAATAATTAGTAGGTTGCAAAACATAGACTTTTTGCAATTAAAATCATGTGGAAGGAATACCAAATAAATTTTGAAGAATAACATCATTTGTGTAACTATGTACATGATTTATTGGATACAAACTAAATATGTATAATAAAGTGGGAAATATACGTAATTCATTTTAATTTAATTTGTGAGGAAATTATAATATCCCACAGATAAGAAGAATCTGAATAGAGGACAAAAAGAAACTAATTTCAATAACCGATGATATAGAAAACTATTTTATCAGTTGCAAGAAACAATGATTTGTACAGAGGTAGGTATCTACTTTCACTACTCACAATCAGATTCTAATGTGAGTACGCCTTAAAGACTGCAACCACGTACTTGGGACGAATACTACACAAGCTACTTCAGGGGTTAAATGTATGTACAATGTATGTATGTATATGTTTTAATAAATATTTGCAAAATTAGTACAGTAGCACTTCTGACGTTGGGTATTATTTCATTCATTAGGTTTTATGGCCTTTGTGCAGATGATACTTCTTTTTAAACTATTAGGGAATCCATTAATATTTTGAAATGTTTTATTAAGGAATATTAGAGAATATGGTTTAAGAGAGTCACTTATTTAATTAACTAACTTTTATAAAAACAATGCATATGTTCACGAATATTTATAAGAAATTTTCAGCAATTAATTTCATTTATTTCATCAAACTCGTATCAATTAACTACAGCGACTCCCATTAATATTGGACTATACTATTTGAACTTTTTTGAGAAGTTAGTGCAATTACAGGATGTGAAAATAAATTCTTTTAAAAATTGCAATTGGTCGGAATTGTAGAGAAAATACTAAAAGTTGCATTTTACAACTATTTATGCCTACCATTAATGAAACTTTAAAATATACGTTTTGTAGACCTGTGTCAATTATATGCATTGTAAAAATTTCCTCGAAATCGTTTGATGCAGAAAAAGAACGATAGGCATTGAAAGATGTAAGAACCCTTAGATTTGTTGCAGTTAGAGACCGAAAATCGTGAAAAATTGCAATTTTTGCCATCTGTAAACGTTTGTAGCTCATTAACGTTGATCGATTTTGACGAAATTTTCGGAATATATTTAATTGATACAGATCTACGAAACGTATTGTCTAAATTTTCCATGTAAGCCCACATAAAAAAGTTGCAAAATACAACTTTTAGAATTTTCTCTGCAATTTCGACAACTTGTAATCTTTTTCAAAATTTTTTATTCACGTTGTGTAGCAAGCCAATTGTTCTTACTTCTGAAAAAAGTTAAAATCGTATGGTCCAATATTAAAAAAAGTTATCGTCTTTTTAAGAATGTCCGAATATTAGTGAGAGTCACTGTACGTTGTTTAGGTTATATATGGTGTTAAAGGGCCTAGCCGATTAAGATGGTCAAAACTGCCCTTAGAGCTTTTTCAATGGCTATTGAACCATTCGAAAGCTGACCAAGAAAAACCCCTCTGAGTAAAATTTCAGCCCCCTAGCTTGCCGTGAGGGTAGTTACAGGTAAAATAATTTTGCGCTTTTCGGCGTATTTTCCGGTCTCAAACGCGTTCTAAAATTCTGAAAAAAATGTGACACATTTGGATCCTAAGCCGCATTTTTGAGAATTTTTTCAGATTTTTTTTGTTGCAAACTGTGGTCGTAAAAAATGAAAAACCCCAAAAAATCGGAAAAATATTTTTTTCTCGAAAATATGAAAAAATGCCATTCTACTGTTTGTTCCCTGATAAAGTACTATAACGAAGTAAAATAAAAACCGAATTATTTGCTTCGAGAGGAACACAGTGTGTACCGTGCACCTTAACCGCCGTGCCAAAATTTAGCTGGAACACATATTGATCAAGAATATTTAAATATTTTCGATCAATATGTGTTGCAGCTAAATTTTGGCACGGCGGTTAACGTGCACGGTACACATGGTGTTCCTCTCGTAGCAAATAATTCGGTTTTTATTTGACTTCGTTATAGTACTTTATCAGGGAACAAACAGTAGAATGGCATTTTTTCATATTTTCGAGAAAAAAATATTTTTCCGATTTTTTGGGGTTTTTCATTTTTTACGACCAAGTTGCAACAAAAAAATCTGAAAAATTCTCAAAAATGGGCTTAGGATCCAAATGTGTCACATTTTTTTCAGAATTTTAGAACGCGTTTGAGACCGGAAAATACGCCGAAAAGCGCAAAATCTATTTTACCCTGTAACTACCCTCACAGGCAAGCTAGGGGGCTGAAATTTTACTCAGAGGGGTTTTTCTTGGTCAGTTTTCGAATGGTTCAATAGCCATTGAAAAAGCTCTAAGGGCAGTTTTGACCATCTTAATCGGCTAGGCTCTTTATGGAGCTTATTAGATTCGGAAATATCATTAGAAAAACATCATAATAAAACAGTATTTTATAAATACTGGATAAAAAGCTCGTCGGCTGTAGTAAGTTACTACTTTTGTTAGTAAGTAAAGTGAGCCTGTATTCCCCTCTTGCACCTATGCGAAGGTTGAAGTACAGTAGTGGGAGTAGCGCCTCACGCCTCAATGAGTTGTCCAGACCTGACGTATATTAATATATTAAATCTCCTGTATCAGTCGAGTTTCACAAAAAGATTTTAAACAGCGCAACAAAAATTCCACATTTGAACCAACCTTCTTCATCGTTTATTTCCTAATTGCAGATGCTACAGTAGCCATATTTCATTCCTCTTAAGGACCAGTACTTAGTGTGATGGCATTGTGTACATAGATAAGAGAGTCTTCGGATTCGTTTGTGTCTTGTTTCGTTCAGTCAAAAACCACCCAGGTGTCTGTCATACAGAGTACAGAATTAGATAATTAAAGTTGCTATTTTCCAGTTCTGTGTTGAAGACGCGAAAAATTCGATTTTTGCCGGTAAGCTATTTAATAACTATTTTTGGAAATCAAGACTTTACAGTGATTTACATGCTCCAATGTGAAATTTGCAAATCGAACAGCTAAAACGTACATAAATATACTTATATTCATATATAGTATTTATTTATATAGTGTTTATTTGGACAGCAACTATATTCTTCATGTAATTTCAACAATTTAACTCGTTGTAAAGGCATCTACGTTGTGCTTGTTTTCTGTTGACATTGTCTATCTCCGGTTCGTATGAAAAGTGACATTGAGATTTGTAACACGAACAGCTTCTTCTTGGCCTTGTAACTTGAAAAAAATATTGTAAAGTTTGTACGCTCGATACGAACGTGTAAATCTCGTTTATTTTCCACGAACAATTGAAAAAGTGATTTCAAAAACACTGTTCAATTTCGAAGATGTCTTGTGCTTTAGCAGTGATGTGCACTCGAGTCATGTCGTATAATATTACTCTGTAAAATGACAAAAACTGTTAATTTTTGTGGATACTTCCCCTTTTATTTGAACAACTGTGACCTGTTGAAAAGTAAGCAATCAAGTTTTATTTTCAGTGCAGTTGCAAAATATTCCATTAAAAGACATTACGTCAACAGTGTTGATGTTAAAACACAAGAAATCTAGAAAGTTGAAAATTTGCATTTTCTGCAAGAACTAATTTTAGTGAAAACTGCAAGAGAAATTAGAAAATTTATTGCAGATTGAATGTTTAAATATATATCCTGTTATAAACGAGGATACTGCACAAAGCTAAGATGCGCATTTATAGTAGTAGACATTTTTTGAAACAATTAAATTTAACCCTTAGCACTCGACTCTGAATCACCACTAAAAATTGCTATACCATTATTCAAAATATTGTTTAGATTATTAAATATGTTCATATCTAATTAATTACTAACCATTTAAATATTGTATGAGGTGTCATATCGATTTCATTTTCATAAAATAAAAAAAATTATATACATAGAATCGAATTATTCTAGGTCGAAAGAAATGTTTAATTTTCGAGTTAAAATAGCTCCGAGTGAAAAGGGTTAAAGTATAAATTATGACTAGAGTACAGATCTTTATGTAAAATAAAAATTTTCTAGATAGATTTTCAAAATAGAAATTATTTTCTTTCGTAATATGTTCAATAGGTTGAGAATAATATAGCAGTATTTTTAAATTCTTCCATGTTTTCAATGTTTTAAATTACACCTATTCATTTTTGTTCGGAATGCATATAAAAATATAAATACTTCGATTGTGCAACTTGAAATTAGAGTTTTTATTGTTTTGGTGCGTAAAATCGCGAGAAATATGACGTTTAGTGACGCTGTGCTTACAGAGTGAAGAATGTATGCCTTTACATGGGAAAAGAATAAAGCGAAAGAGAATAGAATATAATAATCATAAAGAAACGAAGAAAGAATGAGAGGAGATTTAGTATTTCTGTATCAAATAGCTCCCGTGCAATGTGTGTAGACTCTACAAAGCTAATATGGTAACTAAGACTAACGGAACAACTACGATGACAACAACGAAGGGCTCGTTAGTCGAGGACGAAAAGAAATATGGAAATAGTACATTGCTCTATGAAGATCAAGAGAAAGAGGAGGAACTCACGCTGGAAGACTTGGCTCCTGATGGTGGTTGGGGCTGGATGGTGATGTTCGCCATGATATTAATATTCGTGAGTACCGAACAAGAATCAATTAAATCAATAACCATATATCCATAAATGATAAATAGACTGCGGATCTTTATGGCTTTTGAAAATTTTCGAGAAATGCTGGGATATAAAATACGACAGCATTATTATGATTTTACCACAGAAAATAAGATTTTATTTGATTCGAGTTCCTTAAAATTCGTCTACAAAAATTGCAAATTGCATAAACATCCGCAATCTAACGATAAAAAAATCACGACCAAGTACACTGTACGCGTACTTAATTCTGAACGCGAGGTTTTGTCTCTTCCTTCAAAAGCAAGTAGAAGAAGAAAAAATTAAATTTAAACTAAATTCATTTCCCACTTATCAATAGACAGCGCATCTTTATGCAAAATAAAAAATTTTACCTGTATTGCAACAAACTGAAGTGAATCAGAAATTTATTTTTTGTCTTAATATGTTCAATAAGTTAAAAATAATGTAACAACATTTTTAAATTCTTCCAATATTCTTACTGTTTTAAATTAGACGTACTCATTTCTGTCATAAATGCATAAAGTCCGCTGTCTACTTATTGATATCTGAACAAACGCGAAGTTGTTTAAAATTGTAGAATTTACAGTAAAGTCTCTTGATCTAAGAAAAACCCTCGGCTTTGTGCTGTTTCTGGGATCCTGTGGTTCTGCTATTTTTTTGAGATATTAGAATGACCTTGGGAACCTAAAACGGACCGCGCGGCCGCAGACACACTACAATACCGTCAATTAAACCACTAAATAGAGTTCAAAGTATGTCGTGTTTAGTGTCATTTTAATAAGAAAAGCGCCATCAATAAGTTGGCGAAAGTCAGATAAAAAAATAATGAAAAATAAAGAAGTTTTGTAATTGTCTGCTCCTCCAGTGGACGAGGTAGGCGGACTGACCAAGATCGTACAGCTCCGTACGGCTTAGATCAAGACTTTACTGTACATGCAAAATAACCTCCAACCAGTTCTGCAGATGATACATGACTGGTTGAAGGTCAACTTTAATCTTGATCGTATAAATAGCTTTTTGAACATTCAAATCATGAGTCATCTGGTGTTATAAATTTTGAAAAATTGATAACTAATCAATTTTCAGAGATAGTGTTAAGCTATTTGGTTTGTTGTGTCATAGGTTACAATATTTGGACCATCGTCATCGTTTGCAATTATATATGCTGACCTCCTTGACGCGACAGGTCAACCTGGAACTGCCTTGACTGTATTTAATTCAGTTTTTATGATTACGTTCTCCATTGCTGGTATATTTTCCTTATTTTCTTTCTTAAAAACAACTAATCCGCGATTTTCTACGTTCCAAATTTTAATGTCTAAGAGTATTAGTGTACTAATAAGTTACTAATAAGTTAAGTTTAATAAACAAAACTTGTAGACTAATTTCAGATTCGTGTTACATCGAGCAAAGTTTACTGTTCATTTATAGATCAATCATATTTTTAGTTGCAACAATTGCACTTCGAAAATTGATTTCAGAGAAATCGTTGCTTCGAAATTCTTGCCAAGAATTTCGAGGTTAAGTTCGTCTATCTTTCTATTTATATGTATATAAAGATATGAAACGCTTATTAGTGTAACACGAATTAAATACATATACATATACTTGTTAGTACAGAAGATATAAATGACTACAAATATTAATATTGATAATAACAATGATATTGCTTCCAGTAATAATAATAATAATGACGAAATTAAATGTAGCCAATTGTAAACAAATTCGAGAGCTAATTACATCAATTGTTGTAATAATGATTCAAAGTTGCATAATAATGTCTCATATTTGCAATTAGTTTGTCATATCTCCTCCACGTGAGTGTGTGCATTGTCGTTCATAATTATGCGACTAACAGAGAGTTCAGAATTATGCGACTACACTTGACCTCATATTACTGTTGACATTGATAACTCTTTTTATTAAAATAGAATCATAGTTACTGCTTCTTAAATTTATCAAATCATCTATGAAACAATTTTAATATGAATCTAAATCTATTACAATAAAGGAGAACATCTCAAATAAATTAAAAATGAAATGCTAGGACATATATCATTAACATTACCTCGACAAGCACAAGTGTTTTGTAAAACAATTAATGCATGTACATATTTATGAGTGCCATTCACATGAGAATTTGTAAATAATAATGAGAATAAGTCTTAACAAAATCAGTCCAAATTAGCGAATTTAAATGAGATAATTAGTAAATGATACTGAGTCAGTTTTTAAAAAATTAGTCTAAACTAGCGAATTCAAATGAGAATTCGTAAATAATAATGAGAACTAGTTTAAACAAAATTAGTCTAAATTACTGAATGTGAATGAGAATTAATTTTTTAAAAATTAGCCCAAATTAGTGAATCTAAATGAGAATTAGTAAATAATAATGAGAATTAGTTTTTAAAAAATTAGTCTAAATTAGTGAATTTAAATGAGAATTAAGTAAGTCATAATGAGAGAACTGGTGTAAACAAAATTAATCGAAATTAGTGAATTTAAATGAGAATTAGTAAATAATGATTTAACCAAGTGATACAATACCATAATCTAGTCCGTGATCTTGCTATACAAAATGTCACCATTTTCCAGATTTATGTCCCTCTCGAACATTTAAAATTGTTCAAATAACTGTGACTTATGATGTATGCATGAAGAAGTACATAGTTCTACTTTAGACAACAATCATAAATGTACATAAATTTCTTTGTGCTGGTCCTAGAGGAGAACCATGATAACGATAACGCGTCATTGAGTAATTTCGTTTTACGAAAAGTTTGTGAGTAGGCAAACGTACGCGCATCGCATTTAAGAGCTGATATCGCGTGTCTAATGATAATAATTGTAGACGTAAACACTTTGCACTTATTTCATTTAAGGATATTCGTGACGATATTCGCTTCAAGAAGAAACTGTTTTCTCAATAATTAACCCTTAGCACTCGAATGGTGACTCCGAGGCGCAACTAAAAATTGAGTATTTATCCAAAATATTGTTTACTTTACTAAATATGTCAGTATCTAATAAATTACTAAACATTTCGATATTGTA
Source organism: Lasioglossum marginatum (assembly GCA_028455795.1). Classification (NCBI taxonomy): domain Eukaryota; kingdom Metazoa; phylum Arthropoda; class Insecta; order Hymenoptera; family Halictidae; genus Lasioglossum; species Lasioglossum marginatum. The sequence goes on from CM052243.1 coordinate 1,002,489, forward strand.
TAAGGTATCATACCAATTTCATATCCATAAAATTTTAAAAATAATGGGGAATGGAAATATTCTAGGTCGGAAGAAATGTTCAATTTTCGAGTTAAAATATCTCATAATACTTCCTATCATAATACTTCCAATAATTCGGCGAAATCGAAGAAAGGATGAATCAAATATCACCGAATGTTGAAGTGTTCCATTTCTCATTGTTACAAAGTTGAACGTTTTCTTATATTTCTTCAAAATTTATATAATTCTGCAACGACTAATATCACGGATTTTTAAAAGTTTTTGGATATTCGTAATTTTTTCAGAACTTTTATATAATAATTATTCTGTAATCAGGCCTAATAAACAAACTATGCTTAAATTTTATTTTTTACCACATAGCACTATTAAGCAATTCTATTTATACAGAGTGTCCCCTAAAAATGTTGTGCTTCCTTGGAAAGGGACGTTCTTGACATCATTTGAAGTAACTTTCCCCTATGCGAAAATGTTCTCCGCGGCTTCATTCAGACCAATCAAAGCGCACCTACAGCTGAGCGTGGCATTGGCATTGGCCGAGCCGGAATTCGCCTTCAGTAGCCGCGCTTTGATTGGTCCGAGTTTTTCATTAATAACTCCTGAACAAAGCCGCAAAGAATATTTTCGCAAAGGAAAAAGTTACTTCAAATGACCTCGAGAATCACTCCTTTCAAGGAAGTACAAGATTTTTGGGTAAACTTGGCGAAACGTTACCCTCTATCGGATTTTGATGAAATTTAACCCTTTCCACTCGGAGCTATTTTAACTCGAAAATTAAACATTTTATCCGACCTAGAATACTTCCATTATAAATGATATTTTTTTAATTTTATGGATATGAAATTGATATAATGCCGCATACAATACTTAGTAATTGGTTAGATCCCAATATATTTAATAATGTAAACAATATTTTGAATAATGGTATAAGTATAGCAACTATATTCTCAGAGTCACTACTCAAGTGCTATGGGTGAAATATGTTGTCAAGGTCACAGTGCGCAGATAAAAAAAGTATCCTACGAAAATTACTGGTCTTTTTACGTACAATAAGATCCCATAATAAAAAATATAGGTTTCCATTTAAAAAAACAAAGTTGATACTGCCCCCCTCTTTCCCCCTCGAAATCCTTGGACACGCCTTTTACACTTTTTTAATATCTGTCATACTTTTCGAGATATTGAGCTGTTAAGAGTAATATTAAATTTTAATACAATACACACATGTCATATGTTCATATTTCAAAATCAAATCTTAACAAATTTTTTGCGAAATTGGGGGGGGTGACCAAGGTACCCCATTTGAGCCACACTTTAACGTTACTGACGCTAAAAATTGTCGCACATGCGCGTGAAACCCGTGCAATATCCCAGCACTGATCCTGACTATTTTGAATGACAGAATTTGTTATTTGCACGACCCTCCCCGAAACACCTAACGCGAACTCGCTCTGAAATTTAGTTTAATGACAACAAAAAACAAGAAAGTAACTCGAGCTTTTTGCCATCGTAGATGGTTAGATTGATAGTTTTGATAATTTTTCGATTTAAATTTATGGGGGTAAACTCCGCGTAATTTGCATTATTCGCGAGCATACAACTACATATGTAGCTATTTTCATAAAGCTGCGACAGCTACATTCTGCCGAATAATGCAAATTACGCCTCGTAAACGTAAAAATAGGACTACATTGATCTTTTATCTAGCGCTTTTGACTACTGAAAAACCCCATCTTTGCATTATTGCGCTCTTGAAATCCTGGAAACGAATATACTCCCTTAAATGAATTTCAGGCTGCTTTTTTCCTTGCGTAACCAGAAATCTTTGCCTTTCACCTATAAATTTTGGTCTTTTTCCTATGTTATCCAGTAGATATGAACGAGAAGATGTGAGAAATCCATGTTTCGTTCCTCTGGAGGATCTATAGTCCCCCCCCCCCCCCCCCAACCCGATCTAACCACCAACGAACTAATTAACTATCGGCATTCTCGCGTGCTTGTGCTGCCACCTAGCGGCTCCGCTCGGTAAGCGATGCTAACCTGTCAAAATCCCTGGAAATCTCGCAACTTTAAATATTTATAACTTTTGAACCATTGATTCTCCAGGATCGAAACTTGAATTTCTCGCATCTTCTCGTCCATATCTATTGGATAGCATAGGAAAAAGGCAAAAATTTCTGGTTACGCAAGGAAAAATTTACCCGAATTTCAGAGTGAGTTTGAGTTAGGTTTCTCGGGAGGGGGTGCAGGGGGGGGGGGGCTCTGCCGTAAAGAACAGATTTGGTCATTGAAAATATGCAAAAATATAAACGACACTGTAGCTACAAGCATTGCGCGACAGCGTGCGACAGTTGTTTGCGTTCTGTCTTCGTCGAAAACAAGGTCAAATGTTATTACATGCCCTCGCAGGATCCTCAAGTCGCGCGTACAGCAATTTTAAAAAACTACTTTTGCGAATATCTCGTAAACTAAAGCCGAGCGCCATATACTTCCGAAGGAAAAAGTTGTTCCGAATGGCGATCTTGACAACATATTTAAAGCTCATTAAAATCCGAGAGGGTATAATGTTTCGACAACTTTACCGATTTTTGGGACACCTAGTATATGAACTGTCTTAAAAGCAAAACTGCAAAAGTCACTAAGTTTCTTAAATTACCCTTTACACTCCGAATTATTTTCCAATTTTGTTGTCAACAACTCCTTACTATTTTAAGTGTGCCATTTGAAATTTACTTCAAAGGACAGTTCCTTGACTGCTGCTTATTTTAATCAATTTTGTTTTCAAATTATATTGAATATAGCTCTCAAATTTTGTTGTAATTTATATTTGTGGAACTTATATTTGTTTTCAACTAAAAAATAAGAAATTCAATAAATAAAGGGAGAACCAAATATAAAAACCCGTTTCATTTAAATTTTTCTTCCCCTGATGTCGAATCACATTCGACAAAAGAGTGCAAAGGGTGAAGCTGCGTTTTAAGGATTTAAAATTGAATTGTAAATATACTGAATATATAGTTTATCAGCGTGAATTGTCATTTTTGGTTTATCACCGTATCGTAGACATAGACGAAATTTACAAGTAAACATTAAACATGCGCTAAGTAATCAAGCTGTTTTGTCGTTACCGAACATTCCAAGAAATTTTATGTCTTCTGACACGATCAAGACGCATTCAAATATGACACATAGTCTGACGCATATATTTTCAGCTGTCAGAGACTGGGAAGATCGACACGATAAGAGACGACACTAATTCAGAAATAGTTATTAATGTAAATGATTCACAGCTCTGTGGGCGCCAGATAAGAGTGGCGCGAGATTTTTGTCTTGATTCGAGAATTACATTTATAAAAAATTTGATTTGAGGATCACATTGTGACATAGCAAAAAATTATCTGGCGTAATTGCTTACCGCACATGACATTTTCATAATGTTTACACTAGATACCACGAAGTGGGAAGACATTAATTTGGAATACGTGCACACGTGAATACGGATTCATTCACTGAACGAGAATATTATGAATTTTGTTATGATGTCGAGAAAGTGTATATGACTGACAATGAGAAAGAATTCTATGTAACATATTTACAAGAATAGAGATTCCTCTTGATCGGTGTAATTCGTTTAATTCTTTCACTAACGTGGACGAGATATCTCGCTTCCACGATGTCAAATAAACGATGCTATGGACGGCATATTTCGTCACTGTGCTGTCGTATGTATAGTACTATGGACGAGATATCTCGTGTATCTTTATTACTGATGTGAAGTGTTTTCATTGTAAGTTTGACATAAGTAATCGATTTTTAAGACATGTCATCGTTGATGGAAAGTTCGCAAAGATGATAAATATTAAATAATAAATATTTGACGCAATTAAAATTTTTATTGATGGACGGAACAATTTTTACAGAAATATTTCGTTTCCTTCCGCCGGCCATTTTTTTGCAAACTACACATTCTATTGTTGGATGAGATTTTTTGTATAGTTTTGATTGAGATTTTGTATATTAGATCTTCTACATCGGTTACGATTATGCCTCTGCATTCCATACAAAATAAACAATCTAGGTTTCGCAATTTTGCAAGTGAAATTCAACCTTATGTAAATCAATTTCACCTTTCGCAAATCAATTTCACCCATTAAGAATATCTAAAATTAATTATTTATTTATTTAGATTAAATTATATATTTATTTAGACACACGTGAACGGTATCATTACTGCGAGGGAAACGTAAGACTCAATACTCAATACGCTTCAATAAACACATATGTACTTTCATTTAAAAAATTTATTAATCAGAAAATGGCTATAATGAATATAGTATACAGTATTTTATCCATATATGTCCCAAATGTCTGGCCTGTAAATGTCCCAGATCTATCCCCACTACTGCGGGATATACCCCCTTGAGGGGCCGTGAAACTCGAGAGGCCTCGGTCGTCGAGAAGTATGACATCATGCGGCTCGAGTATATCGGTGAGATCACACTAATCCGAATTTCTAACTTCTTTATTTTTCATTTTCTTTTTATGGAACTTTCATTGACATATTCGTGGCATTTTTCTAATGCAAAATCATACCAAATATGATATAATTCCGATGATATTTACTTGTGTAATAGACGATTAAAGTTTCTGGCGCAAGGAAGGACAATGCATAGGAAAGAAAGAGACGCGGAGATCTACACTCCTCAGTATAGCCTATGCATTGTCCTTCCTTGCGCCAGAAACTTTAATCGTCTATTACACAAGTAAATATCGAGTCGTCGGAAAATCATGACGGATTTTTGCAATAGATGGCGTTACACGTATTTTTAGGTTAGAAATGTCATCTCAATCGGCACAAGTGCTATATATTTTGATGACAGTTGAAACTTCATTTCAAACAAAGAAGTATTTGATTTGGTCACGTCCTTCAATTGTTATATTAAGTTGAAAATGGAAGACCAAACTATGTATTTTCGACATATGTATTTTGCTTTTTTATTTTCACGCAGGAAAGAACGCAAGACAGGCTTGTGAAAAATTGCGTAAAGTTTACGGGGACAATGCCCTACAAGAGCGTCAGTGTCAGAGATGGTTCGCTAAATTTCGTGCTGGTGATTTTAACCTCAACGATACTCCTAGCAGCGGAAGACCCGTTGAAGCTGATGACGATCAAATAAAGGTACTGATTGAAGCAAACCCACATTCGACCTCTCGTGACATTGCGGAGACACTGAACCTCTATCATTCAACCATCCACGACCATATCATGAAGCTGGGATTCATCAGCAAGCTCGATATATGGGTTCCGGATGAACTTAAAGAAGTCCATCTCACCAACCGCATCAATATCGCCGATACTCATCTCAGTCGCAACAAAATCGACCAGTTTTTGAAGCGCCTCATGACCGAGGAAAAATGGATTGTTTACAACAATGTTCAACATAAACGATCGTGGTGCAGAGGAGAAGGACGAGCCCAAAACAACATCCAAGATCTTCACCAAAAAAAAGTTATGCTTTCAATATGGTGGGACTACAAGGATGTGGTGTTTTTTGAGCTGCTACCGCAGAATCAAACGATCGATTCTGTTGTGTACTGTCGTCAACTGAATGATTTGAATACATCTCTCACGGAGGAACGACCAGAACTCGTCAATCGCAAAGGCATAATGTTCCATCATGACAATGTGAGACCACACACAAGTTTGGTGACTAGCCAGAAGTTGCTGCAGCTTGGATGGGAAGTTTTGGCCCATCCTCCTTACTCACCGGACCTTGCCCCATCAGATTACCATTTGTTTCGTTCTTTGCAAAATGACTTGAATGGTAGGTCTTTCGATTCTGATGAGGCCATCAAAGAGCCTCTCACCCAGTTCTTCGCTGGAAAAGAGCAGTCCTTCTACGAGCGCGGAATCATGCAACTTCCAAAAAGATGGCAAAAGGTCATCGATCAAAGTAGCCAATACATTATTGATTGAACTTTGTTATGTTATTAAAAAATGAGTCCTGAAAATTACCCAAAAATACGCCATGACTTTTCCGACAAACCAATATCATCGGAATTATATCATATTTGGTGTGATTTTCCATTAGAAAAATGCCACGAATATGTCAATGAAAGTTCCATAAAAAAATAATGAAAAATAAAGAAGTTAGAAATTCAGATTAGTTATGTTTACACTTCTCGGCGACCGAGGCTTCTCGAGCTCGGCAGTCCTTCTCTACGTTCGGCAAAAGTCAAATAATACTGTCCCTGGCGCATAAATGTCCCTCGGCGGACCCATGCTGGGGACTTATATCGATAAAATACTGTACATATCTACACACAGTCTTCATATATTACAATGTTAATAAATTGGTAATTACTTTTAAATAAGTATTTTATGTACATCTTTACAATAGACAAAATTTTGAATTTATTAACAATTAATTTACATTTGATTTGATTTCTTTTACAAGAACCTACTCAAAAATACTTTCTTTATAAAAGGTTGAAATTGATTTGCAAAAGGGTGAAATTGATGTGCAAAAGGTTGAAATTTATTTTCAAATGGATGAAATTGATTTGTAAAAGAGTGTATTTGACTTGCAGAAGGATGTATTTGATTTGCAAAAGGGTGTATTTGACTTGCAAAAGGGTATATTTGACTTGCAAAACCTGTAGAAACTCTAATTGTGTCAAATATGGAGTATTTTATATTTATCATTAGACTGCGGATGTTTATGCAATTTGCAATTTTCGTAGACGAATTTTAAAAAACCCGAATCAAATAAAATCTCATTTTCCGTGGTAATAGCCTTTGTAGATCTGAAATAAATGATAGTCGTACTAAATTCTGTCGTATTTTACATCTTAGAATTTTTTGAAAATTTTCAAAAGCCATAATTGCATAAAGATCCGCAGTCTATTTATCATCTTTAAGCACCTTCCACCAACGGACATGTCTTAAAAATCGATTACTTGTGTCTTTTCAAATAAAACACTTCATATCAATAATAAAGATACACGAGATATTTCGTCCATAGCATCGTTTCTTCGACATCGTGGTAACCGAGATATCTCGTCCAATGTAGTGAAAGGATTAAATAGTGACTTTGATAAATAGACCGCGGGTTTTATGTACTTATGACGAAAATGAGTAGGTGAAATTTGAAGCAGTGGACAGATGGAAAGAATTTAAGAATGTCAATGCATTAGTTTTAGTCTATTAGAATTATTAATGGGGTAGACTCTCGTTTCCAGGATTGCAAGCGTCTCCCCATTTCTCGATAATGCAAAGATGGAGTTTTTCAGTAGTCAAAAGCGCTAGATAAAACTTCAATCTAGGCGACAATCGCCCTCAAAAGTCCTATTTTTTACGTTTATGATGCGTAATTTGTATTATTTGGCAGAGTAATTTGCATTATTTGGAAACATAAAGCTGCACATGCAGCTACAGTAAATCCTCTATAGACACAAAAGTCTCGGGGAGGTTCGTTTGCATCGTTTGTAGACGGACACTATTTTTGTGAGCTTCAAAGACCGAGCCGAACATAAAGAAGGACAGCGCGTGTAAAGAGAGACCGCGCGCGGCCGAAGCGCAGCTAAAAATAGCGTACCGATGAGACCGCTTCATACAATACATGAAACTTGTTTGTTTTTACTTATTTTTAATGAAACTTTACCAACATATTTGTGATATTATTCTGATTACAATGATACCAAGCAAGATATAATTTGGCCCATATTTACTGTACCCACATGTGAAGCATGATGTATGTTCATATCGTCAATTAAACCACTAAATACAGTTCAAATTCCATCGAAGGAAAATCATCGGATAGGAGCGTTTGCATCCATCGGGGACAGACACTATTTTTTGTGACACCAAAGACCGCGCCGAACGTAGACAAGGATAGCACGGTACGTTTTAAGAGGACAGCGAGTGTAGACACGCTCAGTCTTCTGTTTATATATTTTGCATCCAACGTATACCGAGACACGATTTCAAAAGCTTGTGTCCATTTGAGAGATATAGTTCTCTCGAGAGCACTCTCAACAGAGTACTCACTTATACAAGAATTACATATAGAAGATGCATAACAGTTTAGAAGTTTTGTATGAATGAATGCGGTGGGTTATTCCATTCCACGCGAAGTCGGACACTTTTTGGAGTACTGTTTCGGATTTTGTTCTTTGAATATGTTGTAGTCTTTAGTGACCTATGAAAGAATCTCTCAAAGGATTTTTCGATATCTTTAAGACTGTTGATTTTACAGACGTATGAAAAAAGATGTTAACCTTTTTTACGTAAAATCGACAGTTTTTAAGATATCAAATAATCCTTCGAGATTCTTTCATAGGTCACTGGAGACTACAACATATTTAAATTTGAACATAATCCGATGAAAATTGAAATAAAAAGTTAGCATCGCATTGGTATTTTAAACAATAGAGTAAGCTTTTAATCTTTGCCTAGCGTCGAGATCGCAGTTTCTCTTTCTTTTTCACTCGCTATCCTTTTCTGTCCTAAAGTTACTCCATACCGCCAATTAAACCACATATTTATACAGTATTTATACAATTGAAATTATATCTTGTTTGGTATCATTTTAATCAGAAAAATGCCACAAATATATTGATGAAAGTTTCATAAAAAAATAATAGTAAATAATAGTAAAACAGATTTTATGTTGGTATTACATTGAGGACGCGCGGGCCTTTGAACTGTGCCGGCGACTGCGACTCTCCGCGTCGTATTAGTTAGTAGTGGTTCACACCGATATACCTGAGCCGAGAACAGATTACTAGTTATGCTGCCGCATAATACAAATTACGCCTCATAAACGTAAAAAGTAGGAGTTTTGAGGACGATTGCCTAGATGAGGTATGGGCATGATTGTCTCAATTGAGACAACACTGTCCCTACCATAGCGCTCACTGTCTCCCACCAGCATCCGTGGTTACTATGAAGAAAGGACGCGCTTCGTCCGTCGCAAGCAGTGCGCAGGCCTCGTGCAACGGAGCCGCGAGGAGCGCTACCGAAAGGAAGCTCGATGGGGGAAGCAGGCGTTTGAGGAGCTCCACCCGTGCTCACTAGGGTGGACCTTATTTTTCGATCTCCGAATTTTTTTTCAGCACACCCCCCAGAATTGTGACAACTGTTGAGAAAATGATCTGGAAAAAATTTGGGGCCGATTGGATTATGGGAAACCGGAGCGCAACGAATTTGAAATTTTTTTTTTTTAAATCTTGACATAAATATACGTTGGAATATATCGTTGAATTTGTCTTTTTTTTCTGTGTAAGAATCCATATATAGCACAATCAGTTGTTAATAGAAAAAACATCCGTGACCTTGAAAACTTGAAAAAATGACCTTGAAAAAATTTTTTTTTCTCTGACGCTATATTCACCTCCTTATATACTACAACTTTTGTTTCAAGAGATTTTTCATATATGCAAAACTGACAGAGATATAATAGATTTTATTTTAAGTGTTCATACATAATTTTGTAGAAGAAAAATGAACCAAAGTACCCAGATGTTTAAGGTACATTTTAAATTTTATCTGAAATATATAGTTGTATTTCTGATAATAGTACAGTTCCTTTAATAGTTAATTCGTATATTTTTTGGAATTTTAGTTTTGAATGCCTTCCAAGTGTAACTGTTCCGTCGTAAAGAACCGTAGTCCTTCACAAAGTTCGTATATCCTTCATAAAGAATAGCAGCACGGAGATTTGCCTTTCGCACCATTTTATGACAAGTTCGTGTTCAAACGTAAAGAATTGTATTCATTCGCAAAGAACCGTTGCACCGTGATTCTCCATCGGACCTTTATTTTATGACTAGCTCGCGACTAAGGACCTTCTCGAAGATTAAGCAAACTAGCTATTTGGTTACCATCCTAGATGTGGCCCAAACATTTTATTTTTATGTGTCTTGTAAACTTACAACGCGCCCTAAACTTCCCGCGATCGTTAATTACGGTTTCAAGGTACCGAGACGCTTCATTATTACTCGAGTTAGGTAACGCCCCCCTCTTCCCTCGGGCTAACTCTCCCTTAGAATCATCGGTAGAAGACTCGAGCAATTAAAGGTGTCCTGATTGGAGAATCCTAAGTCTATATTCCAACGTATATTTATGTCAAGATTTAAAAAAAGAAAATTTTCAAATTCGTTGCGCGCCGGTTTCCCATGATCCAATCGGCCCCAAATTTTTTCCAGATCATTTTCTCAACAGTTGTCACAATTCTGGGGGGTGTGCTGAAAAAAAATTCGAAGATCGAAAAATAAGGTCCATCCTAGTGCTCACGCTTGGCCTAGATTAATCTTTTATGTAGCGCTTTTGACTACTGAAGACACCCTTGCAATCCTGGAAACGTGAGCCTACCGCCTTCAAGAACAAACGGAAGGGTCTAGCAGGATAAGCATAGTCCAGCAGACTCCACCATATTTTTTATTGAAACCGTGTGCAAAACAATGCTTTTAGATAGATATCATGAAGGATAGAAAAAAGTATTTATTTTCTTAGGGATGGTGGTTGCAAGCAACCGTTTGAGTGACACCTACCAAAAAATTCAAGAACTATGTTCTGTTGCCTATCCTATATATCTGAAAGTTTCAAGATGATCGGATTGGCGGAACATAGTTAAAGAATTGAAAAAGAAATGAAATTACGCCACTATAATATTACAATATACACACAGGATGGTTTACCAGATATTATTATTATTCGTAGCGAAGAATGTTTTGAATGGTTTCGTGAAATAATGCGTACTTTGTGTTGTGAGTTTTTTTGTACGTGAATGTGTAGAAGAGATATGAAGGTGATCAGTATTTTTTTTAATGGGATCGTATGGTTTTTCCTGCACCAATCGATGAAGCTTCATATTCTCTATAAAAAGGTATTAATCTATTAATATCAAAGAACCATTAGTTAAGGAGATATTTTACTTTTAGTGTTGTTACGAAATCACGACTCTATTAATAATGTTGTAATGATTTTACTCACAGAAAAAGTTCAATGTGACGACCGTTTACATCACGACATTTTCTGAATCGAGAAAGTAACGATTGTTTTACATTATGTAATAAAACTGGTGCCATGTTATTGCATTCAGTGATGATACGACCTTTCATATCAGCGATTGTAGTCGGAGTCTCAGCGTATACTATATTTTTCAAGTAACCCCATAAGAAAAAGTCGAGGTGTACACACCGCTAGACCACGTATACGTACGCGAGGATTGCAAGGGTCCGGGCTTCTGATTTCTCAATAATGCAAAGACAGAATTTCTTAGTAGTCAAAATCGATAGATGAAAGATCAATTTAGGGTGCTATTTGCCTCAAAAGTTCTACTTTTACGTTTACGACGCGTAATTCTCATTATTCGGCAGCATGTCGCGGAGCCGCGAGAAGCAATGTGACAGGCGATAGTGCTGCTGCCTATCGTGGCTATCGATATGCTGCCGAATAATGAGAATTACGCGTCGTAAACGTAAAAGTAGGACTTTTGAGGCAGATCGCACCCTAGATTGATCTTTCATCTAGCGATTTTGACTACTAAGAAATCCCATCTTTGCATTATTGAGAAATCAGAAGCGGAATCCCGGACCCTTGCAATCCTTGCGTACGTATACGTGGTCTAGCGGTGTGTGCACTCACACACATTCGAGGAGACGCTGCCCTTAAATCAGGCGATCTTGTCGGAAAATTAATGGGATCACCTCATCCTATCCAACGATTCGGAATTAATGCATTTCTTGTTATTCTTTCATAATGTACAGGACAACCATCCTGTTGGAGTCACATTCCTTGTCGAATATGCAACGACAAATCATGTAAAAATGACCATAAGATATTTGAATTCGTAACATTATCAAGAGAGTTGTGATTTCGTAACAACACTACAAATAAAATATCTCCTTAACTAATGGTTTTTCGATATTAATAAGTTAATATTATACTTTTTTGTAGAGAATATGAAGCTTCATCGATTAGTGCAAGAAAAAGCATACGATCCCATTTAAAAAAATACTGATGACCTTCATATCTCTTCTACGCGTCTACCTACAAAAAAACATCTATTCATAACACCAAAGTATGCATCTCTCGAAACCATTTAACCTTACATAAACATTCTTCGCTACGAATAATAATAATGACGAAAATCGAGATGGTAATATCTGGTAAACCACACTGTATAGTTTAAGTACACCGTTCTTAAAAATGAAGTTTCGAAATGAATGGCTTCAAAGTGTGATGCGGTGGTCATAGCCTTACGCGAATATTTATATGAACTTTTTAAATATCCACAAAGGATTAGGCATTGGAAATCAACAGAAAAAAGAAATTGGTTTTACGAAGTTACAATACTGCTGTACTATCGTACACTTTACCTACCGGAAGCATATTAATAGGATTTTCAATAATTGTGCTGTACCAAAGGAAGTATAGAAATTTTCTTTTAAATTGCAATCTTAAATGAAACTATTAGATGACGTTATTGAGGGTGACTTATTAATTCATAATGAAAATGGCTGTCGCTATTGAAGGTTCCATTAAAAAGTGTTTAGCCATGTACCATAGATTACTCAAAATTATGCAATAATCACCGGTCGGTAATGTGTTAAATAGCATATAGAGTAACACACATAAAAATGAAAGAGTAATTGGATATGCTTTCACAACAGGTTTAGTGACGAACACGTTGCTGAAAAAGTTCGCGATGAGGCCGGTAGGTATTTTCGGCGCTGTGATTTTCTCAGTATCGAACATCGCTGTGGCTTTCGTCACCAACTTCTACGAAATGGCTTTTCTGAATTTATTTCAAGGGCTTGGCCTCGGTTTGATCGTGACGATCTGTAACACGAATTTCAATGCTTACTTCGTGAAGAAACGAGCACCAGTACGTAAATGCGAAGCGGATGGCCGGCGTTCTCCGACATACTTATATTCATAATTTCTCAGAGAAACTCTTGTGTTCTAGGTAATGAGCGCAGCCCAAGTCATCATTGGTTTAGGTGGGATTGTGTATCCCATAGTGATCGAGAAATTAATGACTGTTTACGGATTTCGTGGTGAGTTTGATAAACAAAATTCGAAATAAAGGCATGGGTAATACTGAATTAGAAGATACATTTGTTTCAAACATTTATAATGAGAACATGCAGTAAAGTCTTGATCTAAGAAAAACCCTCGGATCCGTGCTATTTCTTAGATCCTGTTGGTCTAGTATTTCTTCGTGATCTTATTACACATATTAACACGTATTAACACATTACCTACCGGTGATTATTCCATAATTGTTGATAGTCTATGGTTCATGGCTGAGGATTTTCTTAAAGAATCCTTCAATAGCAACAGCAATTTTAATCATAAACCAACAAGTTATCCTCAATAACAAAATCAAATAATTTCCTTCGGGATTATTGGGTAATGGAAGCTTCTATTTGGTGCAGCACAATTATTGTAAAGCCTATTAATAGGCTACCGGTAGATAAAGTTTTAACACATTATTTAAGGACGATTATTTCACAATATTTAGACAATCTTCGATCTATAGGTACGGATTTCATATGAATTTTATAATAACAGTAGCAACATCAATAATGAAGTAATGAATCGCGCCAAGCGATATAATATCTACTTCTCTTGGGATTATTATTTAAAAAAAGATTTCGGAGCTTCTTTTCGATATAAGACAGTCATTCTGAAGCCTATTAATTAGTTTTCGGTCGGTAAAGGTGACTAATTTATATTACTTTATAAAAATAATGGGGATGTATTTATTTAGGTTTTTAGCCATTTTTACGGTAATATATACAGTATAGTCTTGATCTGAGTAAGAAAAACCCTCGGGTATGTGCTGCATCTTAGCTCCTGGGTTCTACTATTTGTTTGAGGTCTTATTAATACCACATTACTTACCCCGATGATTATTTCACAATATTTAAAAAGTCTTCAGTTTATAGATAAGGATTTCATAACGAATTTTATAATAACACTTTCAATTTGAATCGTGAAGTAATGAAGCGTGCCAAGCAATCGTATCACATATACAGTGACTCGGATTAATATTCGGACGCTCTAAAAAAGACGATAACTTTTTAAATATTGTACTATACTATTACAGTAAAGTCTCAATCTAAGCCGATTCTCGGTTCTGTGCTCTGACATAGATCGGGATCGGAAACTATTTTTTTGTGGCCGCGTCGACCGCGCCGAACGTAGAAAAGAACAGCGAAGTTCGAGAGGCCTCGGTCGCCGAGAAACATAACTAATCCAAGAACAAAACTTCTTTATTTTTCATTATTTTTTATGGGACTTTGACCAACATATTCGCGGCATTTTTCGATGCAAAGAAGGATAGCGTATGGGGAAGAAAGAGTCGCGGCGCGCCGGCGCAGTTCAAAGCATTTCCTATACGCTGTTTTTCCTTGCGTCCGAAACTTTCATCGTTCATTACACAAGTAAATATCATCGGAATTATATCATATTTGGTATCATTTTCATTAGAAAAATGCCACGAATATGTTGATCAAAGTCCCAGAAAAAAATAATGAAAAGTAAAGAAGTTTTGTTATTGGACTAGTAGTAGTGGTACACACCGATATACTGACTTGGAACGGTCACGTCCGTCGCGCTTAGATTGGGACTTTACTGTATATCGTGTTTAGTGTCACTTTAATCAAAAAAGTGCTATAAATAAGTTGGTGAAAGTCCCGTCAGAAAACAATGAAAAATAAAGAAGTTCTGTAATTGGATTAGTGGTGGTTCACACTGATATACCCGACCCCATATTGGATTACGCGTATGTTTACACTGTACACTGCTCGGCGACCGAGGCAGCTCGAGCTTCTCAGCAGTGGAGGGGATATTCGTTTTTCGTAGATCCTACGGTTTCCGTTTTCTTAGATCAGCGCTCGGATTTACTTACTCGCGGAACGCGCCTAAGGAGGAGGAGCTCCGAACTATGACCGCTACGGGGAGCAAGACGCGCGGCCGGGTCGAGGTGGCCTTCGAAACTCGGCTGCCGCGAGTAAGTAAATCCGAGCACTGTCGTACAATTAGATCAAGGCTTTACTGTATTTATTAGAACTATAAACATTTCATGCTTACAAAAATAATAATAATAATATGTGTTCATTTTAGCCGCACGGCTATGTTCATGTGAAAATAATTTAGTTATTTATGTATTTTTCAATGAACAGATTCGTTTTCAATATGAAATAAAAGTTGCATTTTAATCGGACGTTACAAAAAATGTTACGGTTGCATTGAAACTTGGAATATGCAAACAGAATTTCGTTACTGTTAATTGATTTCTTGAGGAAATGTTCGATAAAATTGCGATAATTTTAGTTCATTCATATTGCCTAAGATTGAGACTTTTCAGTTTATCTACTGTTATACATAGACTTATTTTGGAAGTGTAAAACAAATCAAACCATATAATCGAAATAGTAGACCTACAGTACAGCATACCTACAGCATTTATTATCCACATGATCAATAATATTGCTTATAGTATTATTAAACATATACATATTAAAATTTGCAAACAGTAATCCGTAATCCATATAAAATACGATAGAATTTAGTACGATTTTTATTTATTTAAATAAGATTCTATTTGATTCGAGTTTCTTAAAATTCGTCTACATAAATTGCAAATTGCATAGACATCCGAAGTCTAATAATAACATTCCAATGCAGTTAGATCTTCAATTAATTTATAGTTTCAATGTAAACTTCACAATTTATACAGGTGTCTCTAATAATTTATAATAACTGAGAAATGTTTATTGCACCGCATTTGCTCATTCACATTGCATATAAAATATTTTTTATATCCTCGCAACCGAAGGTGATATTTAGATAGCTAGTTTTAAGTGGATCATCCGGTATATTGAAATACAAGGAGCATAACTGAACCAATAACCACAAGTTTTGTATAAATCATTATTTATTGCTAGGAATATAGAAGAATAACAAAAAATCAACATTATGATTATTTTTATTATAGTTAGAAGTAACTTAAGAAATTTTTTTCAGTAATTAATGTCTCCTCCTTTAGCAATAGATTGATTTGGTTTTGCACCACGCATATATAATTTATTTTTAATATTTCGTCCACAACCCTTATGCTTGTAAAGCTGCACTAATTCGCTTTGGCATACTTTCTACTAATTTTCTGCAATAATCCGGAGATATTTGTCCCCATTGTTCTTGAATTTTATCATACAAATCTGTGATTGAAGTTGGTTGGGAGTCATATGAATCCCGAAGTCGTCTTTTTAGTAAGATTCTCTATGGGGTTGAGGTCGGGGCTCTGTGCAGATCAATCCAGAACGGAAAATTTTTTAGTACTGAGCCAATTTTTTACACTTTTAGCAGTGTGCTTAGGGTCTCGGTCGTGCATGAAAATTACATTTTTTCTTCAGAAGGCATATATTCAACAGCATCTATGAGATGATCTTGTAAAATATCCTTGTACATGTACTGATTCATGATGCCATTAATTCAGTGCAGCGATCCAACACCAAATGCTGTTAGGCACCCCCAGAACATTAGGGATCC
>CM052243.1:1019173-1036478 GCA_028455795.1 Lasioglossum marginatum
AAAGGGATCTTTTTTATTGATATAAAAATACTCTTAATAGCTTTTTGCATGATGTATTGTATTATATGTATAATATATATGTATATTATGTATAATGTATATGTATTATGTATAATGTATATTGTATATGCATTAATAATGTATTATGTATAAGCATATGTATATGTATATATCTTTGCTACTTATAAAAATATAAAAAAATTTCTTAGACAGAAGTTGTACTGTTTAATAAATTAACGCAAAGAAATATAATGCAAAGAAAAAACAAATTTTTTTAATGTCAATTTTTGAGATTTCAAGGTCACGAATTTTTTTTTGAAATCAATATTACATTTTGTTTCTATATTGTTGTAGTGCGTAAAAAGACAAATTCAACGATATATAAAAATATATACTAATAATATACTGCAGTGGAGAAAAGCGAGTTACAAAATTTAAAAAATTTCAAAGTCGATGCGGCAGCATTTCCCGTTATTCGATCAATTTCAAATTTTGCACAGATTGTTTTTTCGTCCAGTGGCACAATTATAGGGGTTGTCCCAAGAAAAAATCTTGGCGAAATCATTTTCGCCAAGTATAACTAAGGTCCACCCTAATGCTTACCTTGGTTCTCATTTGGGTCCATAGCGGGGTCATTTGATACGTGACTGTCGCGCACCTCTATGACGTACGCAAGGTACACCTCTGTTGGTAGGGTTGCCGCATTTTAGGCGGTTCTTTAATTCTTCATGATTAAATAAAGGAGCCGAAATCGCAATTTTGTTATTCTTCATTTTCGACTTATATCGTCATGGAGAACCACCCCTTAAATTTTCTCCCACCTGTAGTCGAATACCCTGTATATGCATGTGCATGTGACGTTCTATTGAAATAATTGTTTTAATCAATTTCTACAGAGAAATTTTGGGTGACCTTCTGGAAATGTCACTGTTGAAAAACTGTCGCTTTTTAAACATGTGTTTGGGTATTAGTTTTGTGCTATCGAGCGATTTCACGTTCTCTTGCCTGGTGCCGCTGATGATGGCGAACTCCGGTTATAATAAGGCTCAGGCAGCCCTCGCAATTACTATTAGCGCGTCTGCAGAATTAGCGTCGAAAATTCTGCTCGCAATTTTCACATTGATGGTGAATGTGAAGTCGAAATACATATTTTTTATTGCTATGATTGCAATGGCGTTCGCAAAGATTGGTTAGTAAAATAATACATTTTAAAAAAAAAGCACCATAACACCAAATTCTGAATACAATTATTTTTCTATTAACGGTAAATCCATAAAATAATTTTAGAATCAACATTTTCTGTGTCCAGTGTGTTATATTACATTTTCTATTTTTTGCACTTTATGATAATTTTATTCTCTTAATTATTAAATTTACATATATATATATTTATAAATATATATATATATTTATAAATTAGTATAAATAAATAACACTGACTTCAATCTTTTTATATATTCAGAATTTACAAATGGGTAATTATTTCGAATGAAACAAATTGTAATCTATCTATTGATTTCTTTTTCAGGTTACTTGTTTTACAGCGACACTTTAACCGGCACATATGCGATGATTGTAGTGATAGGAATAGTTAGATCATGGATGTTAGTTCCTCAGGCATTGGTTATCATAGAAGACATCAGTATTGAAAAATTCGCGTCTGCTTATGGAATTTATGGTGCCATTAGTGGCATCATTTCTATTCTGTTTGGTCCAATTGTTGGTGAGTCCATTGAAAAATTTCAATATAAATATTCCCAGTCAGCCAACCCTGCTTCGAGCAAATTTTGATGAATGTTTGTAATCGTACTTTGCGAGCAAAAGATGATCATTTTAAATCGTTCGAACACTGTTAATATGTAACATATAATTAAATTGTACATTATTAGATTATGCGATAATATAAGAGTTTTTGTCAAAATTAATTTCCTATTTTATAATTATTTCATAATAAATTATTTATTTATTTTTTTATATTAGTAAATAAACATACAAGGTGCTCGACTACAGGTGGGAGAAAATGTAAGGGGTGGTTCTCCATGACAATGTAAGTGGAAAATGAAGAATAAAATAATTGCGATTTCGCAAAAAATCGTTCAAATTCCGCCTAAAATGCGCCAGCCCGACCAACAAAGATGTATGCTGCGGACGTCACAGAGGCGTGCGACAGTCATGTATCAAGTGACAAATACATACTTATGGCCCAAATGAGAACCAAGGCAAGTATGTATTTGTTACTTGATACGTGACTGTCGTGCGCCTCTGTGACGTACGCAACGTATATCTCTGTTGATAGGGTTGCCGCATTTTAGACGGTTTTTGAAGTGAAACTTCTTTGCTGAAAAGGCTACAATTTTCGAACGTTACGAAAATTCCGATCGCATGAGGGGAATAGTTAGGTACGTGGTGGGGGAAATAAAATAAAATGAAACGAAACGGAACGGAACAAATCGGAACGGAACAAAACGGAACAAAACAAAATAATTTCATTTGAGATCATACCCGCATCCTTACTATTCTCATTTATTATCTCTTGTTCAATAAAAAAAATACTAATAATTTATCTCTATCTATACCTAATAAGTAAGAAGTTTCACTTCTGTCGCGCGTGGACTCCACAAACACGATTTTTTAATTGTTTATAATTAAATAACGAAGCCGAAATGGCAATATTTTTATTCTTCATTTTTACCACTTATATTATTATGGAGAACCTTAAATAGTAGTCGAACACCTTGTATATTACTTGCTTTTTTTGTTGTTTGTCACTTCGTATTGTAAGTCAGTGGCTGTATTCATTATAAGAGTGAATTTAGTAAGGTATTAAGAGAGTCAGCATGAAGATAACTGCAGAATTGGGTGTTTGAAGACGAAAACGGAAGAGAAGTACCTCAATAGAATACGATCAATCAGCAAAAACTTAGAGATTAACGTGCGTAATTATTTGTTCCTTGTTATTTACTGTTATTGTTAGAGTATTGTTATAATTGTTAGTACTGTTATTATTATTACTGTTATTTACGAGTGTTATTATTGTTACTGTGCTCTATTGGCTGGTACCGCGACGGTGGGAAAGCCAAATAAGTTGACTGATTTTGCAAAAGGTCAAACAATGGCACTTTCCTCAGCAGGAAAAAATAAAACGGAACTAGCCAGGTCCTTAAGCGATCGAATCACGTTCTTCGAAATTTTCTTGCGAATCCAGGAACGTATTACAAACGAAGGTGTCAGGACGGCCGCGGCAACCTAAACTATCTCTGCGCCAAAGCGATCGATTTTTATTAAAAAGGCTTCAAACTCTACAATAAGTATGAATAAGATTAATGGTACCTATGATAAGAACATCTTGTATGAAGGAATTTTGGAGGAAAGTGCCATTATTTGGCCTTATTCAAAATCAGTCAACATAGTTGACTTTCCCATTGTCGCGGTACCAACCAATAATGCTCAGTAACAATAATAATATCCGTAAATAACAGTACTAATAATTATAACTAGACTGCGGATATTTATGCAATTTTTAAATTTTGTAGACAAATTTTAAGAAAATGGGAACCAACAAAATCTTATTTTCAGTGGTAGTAGAAGAGTGGAATTTTATATTTTAGCTTTTTTTGAAAATTTTTAGAAGCCATAAATGCATAAAGATCCGCAATCTAATCATAACAATACACTAACAATGACAGTAAATAATAAGAAACATATTTTATTTACTTCTCTTCTATTTTCGTATCCTAGCGAACAATCCTGCTGTTATCTTCATGCTGATTCTCTTAATACTTTACTAAATTCATTCTTGTAATGAATACATATAGCCATTGACTTACAATATCAAGTTGCAAACAACAAAGAAAGCAAGTGCGTCTAAACTTCTGATACGGCCTTTTTCATATTTTGGCTAAAATTTCTTCCCTGCAGGGTGTTCATTTGAAAACTTTCCAGCCGAATATCTCGAAAAGTATGAAAGATATTCAAAAAGTGTAAAACACGCGACCAAGGATTTTGAGGGGGAAAGAGGGGGGCAGTATCAGTTTTTTATTTGGGTGGCGTTTTCAAGGTCATTTGAAGGTCAACTTTGTTTTTTCAAATGGAAACCTATATTTTTTTTATTATGGGATCTTATCGTACGTAAAAAGACCAGCAATTTTCGTAGGATACTTTCTTTTATCCGCGCACTAGTTTCGGAGATATTTAAAGAGAAGTAGAGCGAGGCATATTATTTTGTAAAATTTTTTGACGCAAATCGTTGATGTTTTCCAGTTGTACTAGCATGTACCGTTTGAAAACAAAATTGTCCTCTACTGATCTTTTGTTTATGTTGTCTGGCTTTCAATATAAGATTGTACTATTTAGTCAAGTGTGAATCATCGTAATAAGAGATACTATATCGTACTACAATTAATTGTATAAAATGGTATATTCTTTAGAAGAACGAGTAGAAATAATTTTTATTTATGGAGCTGATGAGTGTGCTCGTCGAATTGCTGCTACGTTTAATGAGAGACATCCTAATACACATGTTTCTCATACGTACGTGTTACAATTAGTTGCAAAGTTTAAGGAAACAGGATCGGTGACTTTAAAAAGAAACCAGCCAAAATTCATAAAAGAAGCTGATCAAATCGAAATTATAGGACAGTTTACTGTGAATCCTACTAGTTCAATTCGACAAGTTTCAATGGTAACTGATATATCAGTGGGATCTGTGCACAAATTACTTAAACATGACAAGTTTCATCCTTATAAAATGCAGTTTCATCAAAAGTTATTGGAAGATGACTTTGACAGGCGGATTGAGTTTTGTGAGGAATTAACAAATATGATCAACGTCACTCCTAACCTAATTAAAAACATTTGTTTTAGTGATGAATGCACTTTTTTCTTAAATGATGCTGTAGATCGTCATAACTGTCGCTATTGGAGTGACGAAAATCTTTATCTTATTAGAGGAAGTAATACTCAATGTCCGGAAAAAATAAATGTTTGGGCAGGCATTTTAGGAAATGCTATTATAGGTCATCTGTCTTTCCAAGAGAATTTGAATGGCAATCTGTATTTAAATTTACTGGACGACATCATTGATCCACTTATAACAGAAAGTCTTGAAAGCCAAAGAGATAAAAACGGCTTTTGAAAAAAAGAACTTTTGTACTTCCAAACAATATGGGGCTCCTCCACATTACATGTTACCAGTTCGCCAGTGGTTAAACAATCGATCCCCACTAAGATGGATCGGTAGAAGAAGTGTTATTGAGTGGCTATCAAGATCACCAGATTTAACTCCAGTCGACTTCTTTTTGTGGGGACACTTAAAATCTGTTGTTTAAAAAACACAACCAGAAAGCGTCAACGATTTACGTCGCAGAATTGTACAGAAATGTAGAGCTATTCCAACAGATACCTTCAAAAATGTTCGTTCAGAATTTGAGAATCGTCTGTATTATTGTTTAGAAAACAACGGAGAATATTTTGAGAATTTGTTATAGTTATAAAGAAATTACAAACTTTCTCGCAGTATAAGTATGACTCGCTCTACTTCTCCTTAAATATCTCCGAAACTAGTGCGCGGATAAAAAAAAGTATCCTAAAAAAGTTTCCATTTGAGAAAACAAAGTTGACCTTCAAATGACCTTGAAAACGCCACCCAAATAAAAAACTGATACTGCCTCCCTCTTTCTCTCTCGAAATTCTTGGACCCGGATTTTACACTTTTTTAATATCTTTCATACTTTTCGAGGTATTCGGCTGGAAAGTTTTCAAATGAACACCCTGTATATGGTATGCCGCACGTTCTCCAATAACTATACATTAACGAGACAAAATAGAGTTTGATCTCGGTTTAAAGGAAACTAATAACATGTATATTTATTAGAGTCTGATACGATATAGGTTTTGCACTAAAAATTCACCCTTTTGCGAGTTAAATTCAACCTTATGCAAATCAATTTCACCCTTTTGCAAATGAAGCGTATTGAATATTAAGTCTTATGTTTCCCTCGCAATAATGACACCGTTCATGCGTCCATGGTGGCTTTTTCTGAACTGAGAGGAAATGTTTTCAATAGTGTAATTAATTTGAAATATTCTTAATGGGTGAAATTGATTTGCAAAAGATTGATTTTGATTTGCAAAAAGGTGAAATTGATTTGCAAAAGGGTGAAATTGATTTGCGAAAGGGTGAAATTGATTTATAAAAAGGTGAGATATTGAGTTGCATAAGGTCGAATTTGACTTGCAAGAGGGTGAGTTTGGTGTACAAAACCTACATATAGTGTAGGGCAAGGGGTTAATATGTTCATCAGGTCGAAAATCATGTAAAATTATTTTTAAATTTGTCTAATGTTTTTAATGCATAAATGCATAAAATCCGCTGTCTATTAATCTGGTATAATACTAAAGCAAATAATTGTGGGAATATCATATGACAATTGACTTTGCGTCCGGAAAGGCTGCCCGGATTTTTCGACATTAATGAATGGTTTTAGGATTGATGAAGGATTGGACCAACAGTTTCGTGGTCTGTCAGCTTGCACTTATAGCAATGAACGTCCTGTTCGTTATTCCATGGGCAATACAGTTCCTTTCAGTGGACTTACCAAAAGGAAGGAAGGAGCGGGCGGAAAAAATGGCTGCCCAATCTTCCGGTTACTCCCCGAATTGATGCAAACCAAGAGAAATAGCGAAGGATAAAGCAATTTGTAAAAGCGCGTAAGACGGAATATCTACTTGAAAAGCAGACTTTTGTACAAACGAAAACATTCCTTTAAAGTTTAATAAAATATAGCTATACAAATGGGTGATCGAGTACTTCATTAGTAATTCTGCGGATTAATTTAATAACAACCTCGGTGTAAATAATGTTCTAAGAAAGTTCTGCTGGGATTAGATATTTTAAAGTTGACGCTTTGTTAATTTATATGAATATGATGTCAACGAAATATTGTAATCAATTGTAGATAAGGAAATAGTCCAAGATTTTATATTGACAGTGCTATTATCAAAGGTAAAAATAAAAGAAATTGTAAATGAATATTTAATTTGAAATGTTCTATTTTCTTGTGTCACATTTAGCTTATAATAGTATTTCATATAACATAATAATTTATTTGCCATTAGTTGTAAGTTACTCTTATTTATATTCTGTTATAGTATAGTGTTAATTATTGCAAATATTTGTGCAAATTTATCTTTCTGTACTTCGTTACAAGAATTAAATAAAAGTTTATGTTTTTTGAGAGAGTCTTACTTGAACATTAACTTTTTCTAGTTGTTATTATATAAAATATTATCAGAAGTTTATTTAATGTCATGAAGTTATGAAATTCAGGATTCAACAATGAAATTAAATAAGTAGAAGATTTAATAAATAATTCTTTACCCTTATTAATTTACAATTTTCGACTTTTAGAGAATGGCACATTCACAGAATGGAAATACTAAGAAATATTTTGTGAGTGCAATTGTATTCTTTTTATTTCTGAAAATATTACAATATCAATTGATGGGATAATATAATAATATCGCACACTAACATATATTAATAATTATAAAGCAATATAATATACTCCATGCCTTAGACTACATAATCTAGCAATTGATCTGATATAAGGATATCACACACTAAAATATTTCAACAACTTGAAAACAATATAAGATATTTCAACGCCTTTGCCTATATAATTTTTAAATATTAGTTCGAAAAACACGTCTACGTGTACAAAGCTTGAAAATTCGATAGAGTTAAGAAAAAAAATGGAAAACCATGACAAGTCTTGCTTCGCACGGTACTCGCATCGCGAAACACTACTTTTTTTGGTCATTTGTAGATCAACCAATGCACTAACGACTATATCATTCGAAATTTTAAAGAGCTCCATCTCAAATAAGAACCTCTGAATTGCTTTTGTTTCGCGGTTCAATTTTTATTCGGTAGCCGTCCACCCTCTTGAGAATAACATCAACCTTCAGCCGGAAGTCCTTTTCTGTGAGATCCGACAGGATCCTGTAGTTCCGCAGGATTGTCGACAATAAAACCTTCAACTTTAACATCGCATATTTCCTTCCCACGCACGACCTATAAAAAACACACGCAATTTAATCGCCTCATGCCTTCGTGAGGCCCCACCCTTCTAAAGAAGAAGACATTTCTAAACGAGTATCAGTTTACGCAAGTATTTGAAAAAATATTCAAATGATTTGAACCCCTTGCCGTATTTTAACGAGTCACACTCGTCGTGAACGATTTCGAACAAAGTCTAACAAATATGAATGTTACGCCTTTCATTCTAACTGAAATCAAATTTGTTTTGTTTCCAATCAATATTTAAACATTCAAATAAATGTAGCCATACAAAAAATAAAAATTGTCTTTTCTCTTCTACGACATTTTTCGGGATAAAAACGTTTTAATCATTGTAACTGTAAAGAAGATGATACGGCAAGGGGTCAAATATGTCCAGCAGACTCCCATATAACGCGATCACAAAATTGTTTAAAAGTGCTGTATACATATATGTATCTCTTGTGTCAGTCTTGTGAAAATTTGCTGTCCCATAGAAAATATATAAATATGCAGTCTTTTTACACAGTTTTTTGATCGCATTATATGGGAGTTTACTGTATGTCGTTTGCATATTCAACAATTCATAAATGTATGATAATATTTTCAAGAATAGGGTATACATTTCGAATGTAACATGTACGTAAAACTTGGAATTAAACAAAAGTAAAATGTAATTTGAGTTTAAAAAATAAAGCTTCCATTAAGTAAATTAATAGGTGGATTTGCCCTGTATAGTATACTATGTATAGTAATGAATTTTTTTTTTAAATGGATGAGGAAAAAGTTATACTGTTGTTTGCAAGAAATGTAATGATGTCTGTAATTTTTTTAACTGCATTATTTTTTAGAAATGAAGTTGACCTTCAATTGTTTAAATGGAATACTATAGCAATAGGTAATAATAGTATAGTGATAATTAGATTTCGGATCTTTATATATGCAAAATAAAAATTGTCCGCATCGATTGCAATAGATAGAAACCAAATTGCAACACTTTACCTACCGGAAGCCTATTAATAGGATTTTCAATAATTGTGCTGTACCAAACGAAAGCATAGAAATTTTCTTTAACATTACAATTTTAAATGGAACTATTAGATGACGCTATTGAAGGTGACTTGTTAGTTCACAATGAAAATTGCTGTTGCTATTGAAGGTTCCATTAGAGAGTGTTTAGCCATGTATCATAGATTTTTCAAAAATATGCAATAATCACCGGTCGGTAATGTATTAATAGAGGAGAAATCATATATTGACATCTTCAACTTTTTCAACAATTTTGAATTTCATGTAATCAATTTTGCTATAAACGCATAAAGATCTGCAGTCTAATGATAATATTAAGCCAAACGAAGCACAGTGCTGTAGAATGGTTACACTACTACAGGCGCCATTATTGGATCCGCCAAGACTATTGAATATTGCAGAGTTTCAATAATAATTAGACTGCAGATCTTTATCTTTATGCTTTTATGAAAAAATTAACTGGGCGAGATATAAAAGATGGAAGATATAAAAAATCTAAGAATATTCTTGTTGTTTTCAACGTGAAAAGACTGCTAAGGGACAAAATTAATTTTTATTTAACTACTGCTTCTCACAATCGACGCAGAATATTTTTATTTTGCATAAATATTTGCAGTCTAATAATAATCTATTGACTAATATAAGCTCTACCATATATTTTATTGATATACAATAAATAATAATATGTATATTTCCATCACAATGTCACAAAATAAAATAATGGAATTTTGTTCTAGAGTTACCAGTTACAGATGGAAGACTTGATGTTAATCAGAGAGAGATGTTAATACAGATGCTAATATAGTCGTTTATGATCTCAATTATATACTTTCCACCAAAATTTTTAAACATTTTTTACTATCTGCATCCTTTGGACACTATTGCTAAGTTAATATTTTAAATTGATTTGTACTCGTTAGACATAAGACGACAATAAGAATTATGAATCACTTACCTCGGCCCAGCACTGAACGGGATGTAGGAATAATAGTGCCTACTTTGCATTCGCTCCGGCAAAAAATTATCAGGATTAAATTCTTCCGGATTTGGATAGAATTCTTCTAGCCGATGTATCTTGTACTGTGGGATTAATACTGTACAACCTTTTGGTAACACGTAGTCGTTGGTAACTAAAAAAAGAAAAAAGCACAGCGACATAAGCAGTACGATATATTCCACATTTACTGATATTCAATTTTCTTACAATCTACAGTGCCCCGAATTAATATTCGGACGCTCTAAAAAAGACGATAACTTTTTTGATATTGTACTATACGATTTGAACTTTTTTTGGGAAGTTAGAGCAATTAGTTTACTACAGGATGTGAAAAGGAATTTTTTCAAAAATTGCAATAGATCGGAATAGTAGAAAAAATACTATAAGTTGCATTTTACAACTGTTTTATGTGGGCCTATATTGGAAATTTAAAAGATACGTTTCGTAGATCTGTATCAATTAAACATATTCTGAAAATTTCATCAAAATCATCCATACATCTTTCAATGCTTGTTGTTTTTTCCCGCATCAACCGATTTCGATGAAACTTTCACAATGCATATAATTGACACAGATCTACAAAACGAATTTTATAAATTTTCAATATAGGCCCGCATAAAATATAACTATTAGTATTTTTTCTACAATTCCGAACAATTGCATTTTTTGAAAAAATTTCTTTTCACATTCTGTAGTAAAATAATTGCTCTAGCTTTCCAAAAAAGTTCAAATCGTACAGTACAATATTAAAAAAGTTATCGTCTTTTTTAGAGCGTCTCAATATTAATTAGAATCACTGTATCTTCAACCCTTAGCACTCGAATGGTGACTCTGAGAGGCGCCACTAAAAATGGCTGTACCATTATTCAAAATATTGTTTATATTATTAAATATATCGGTATCTAATCAATTACTAAACATTTAGATATTGTATGGGGTATATACCAATTTCATATGCACAAAATTTCAAAAATCATAGGGAATGGAAATATTCTCGTTGGAAGAAATGTCTAATTTTCAAGTTAAAGTAGCTCCAAGTGTAAAGGGTTAATGATTAGGTAGTCTTAAAGTTCACATAATACTAAAACAAATTCAGAGTGTCCCAAAAATGTACACTACCGGCCAAAAATTTGGACTCACTTGTTGATTTTTGTAAAAATCAAATATATCGATAAATTTTGAAATGATCCATCGTTATAATATCAAATATTAACTAGTTGAATAATATTTCTTTATAGATTTCAGCATTTTCTTATGTCCATAATGCTCTTGTATAGTTCATGCACCCAGTGTAAGACTATGTTCTTAATGCACTTTTATAAAGGGACATCTTTGGCAACTTCTACAAGAAGCATGGAAAAATATCAAATTAGAAACATTCGAAAAACTAATTGCCAGGATACCTTGAATATGTCAGGTTGTTATTAAAAAGAAAGGCGGTTTTTTAATGAAAGAGCAATTTGAAGAAAAATACGCATTCCTTGATAAAAAAAGTAATACAAAATGTAAAACATACTGCTCGTAAGTTTTTTGACAAGTTAATCTTCCTTGGTTGGTCTAAAGGCGTTCAGTTCTTCTTATAAACCTTCTGTTTCTCTGAATTTACGCCGTGATTCTAAACTTTTGGCCGGTAGTGTACTTCCTCGAAAGGGGCGATTCCTGAGGTCATTTGAAGTAACTTCTTTCTTTGCAGAAATGTTCTCCGCGGCGTTGTGAAGGAGTTATTAACGAAAAACACAGACCAATCAGAACACGGCTACAGCTGAGCGTGGCGTTGGCATTGGCCGAATTGGAATCCGTCTACAATAGCCGCGCTCTGGTTGGTCCGTGGTTTTTAGTAATAACTCCTTAACAAAGCCACAGACAACATTCTTGCAAAGCAAAAAGTTACTTCAAATGACCTCCGGAACGCCACTTTAAAGGAAATACTACATTTTTGGTACACCTTGTATAGTACGTTGTACATATGAATAGTTCTGTTACAATGTTATACTATAATAAGAGTATTTAACACAACACCAAAGCAAATTCAATCTTGTCAATCTTTATAAGACTCGGAACACTCGGAACTATTTTAACTCGAAAATTAAACATTTATTTCGACCTAGAATAATTCCATTCTATATTAATTCTTTTGTTTAATTTTGTAATTCTTTAGTTTTGTATTTCTTTATATATTGTAAACAACATTTTGAATAATAGTATAGCAATTTTTAGTGGCGACATTCGAGTGCTAAGGGTTCAATGTTTTTTAGTAAATATATGCAAAATTTACCAATTTTAACGTCCTCTTTTAGTAGCCTAGCAATGGCAGGCACTGGTGGGAAAAGTCGTAAAGTTTCCAGAATCACTCTCTCCAGATATTTCATTCCTAAAGTGTCTTGGAAAGTGCAAGGCCGATTGGATCCTTGGAAAATTTGTTGTAGTTCCTCGTATACTCGTTGCTGGAGTGTAGGTATTATAAGATGAGTTTTTCTTACTTCGTATAATAAAACTATGCGCGAAATATGTACACACTCCCACTCATAAGTCTTAGGACACCTCTGGTTTTTAGTAAAACTCTGGTACATATTTCGTATAGATTATGTACCTTTACCTGTATCAACTATATAATATAAATATAATGATAATGATCCAATGATCGAGCCAATGCGCGCGCGCGCGCTCGCAGTAACAGCAAGTCGGTTACTATTCCTATATTATTTGAATTCCGTAATTTTGTTGTAACTTTTTAATAAAGCTCTATGTGACCTATGTTTACATAACATTTTTTTCTTATTTAGTGCCATAGAATATACTGACAAAGTTTGATCCTTAAACCCAGGAATACCCTGTATATACACGTAGGAAGTGAATATAAAGCAAAATAAGGTACCAGCTTTTATATAATATACTAAAAATTAAATAACTCGTTCAAATCATTTATTATTTCTACAAAAATTGACTTTTGGTGTGGGCCAAATGATAAGGCACTTTGAATATAAAATAAAAAAAGTATTAGAATTCAACAAAATTACACAATTTTTGGGCAGTTTTAGTAATGTGTGGACTGCCTTTTACGTTGTACGACTTCAATCATTCTTCTTAGTAAACTTCTATATGTATAGATTTTTTATATCATTTTGATGTATGCTTTCCCAAGCTTCTAAAATTGCTGATTTCAATTCGGATACTGTACTGTTCTGTATTAATTCGGATTCTTTACACCTACGTATAATATTCTTGACAATTTTCCTCAAACGTCCTCTTGCTGAAATATACAGATGTTTCGTTTATCTTTGAACGGAAATATCACATGACGCACTGAAGTTACAAAAAAATTTATTTACAAAAATTATTCGGTATGAAGGGAACAATCATATGGTGTCATTTTTTTCGGGACTATGACGATGGGGGGATTTCAAAAACAAAATAAGTTTTTTAAATGGAACCATATATTTTTTTTGTCATACCACGATAGCATAGTCCCGAAAAAATGACAATTTTTGTAAATAAATTTTTTTTGTAACTTCAGTGGGTCATGAGATATTTCCGTTCAAAGATAAACGAAACACCCTGTAGAAGTTTACTAATTGTAAAAAGAATGATTGAAATGGTACAACGTAAAGGGCAGTCCACACATTACTAAAACTGCCAAAAATTGTGTAATTTTGTTGAACTCTAATACTTTTTTTATTTTATATTCAAAGTGCCTTATCATTTGGCCCACACTATAAGTCAATTTTAGTAGAAATAATAAATGGTTTGAACGAGTTATTTAACATTAGGTTTACGGAGCTCTAGAAATAACTATTTCATATTATTGTATAAACATAACAAGAATGTGTCTATCCAAATTTTTGGCCATTTCTCCAATAATGTATTCCAAAAGAAATAAATTTGGTAAATAATTCCTCAGGGAAACATCTTTACAATCTCAATAATCGCACATTAAGAATATTAGAAGCCGTCATTTTGACGGGTCCCGTAAACCTAGTGTTAATTTTTAGTATGTTATATAAAAGTTAGTACCTTATTTTGTCGTATATTCACTTTCTACGTGTATATATGTATAAATAAATGTTCATTGGTAAAAATCTTGAGGTGCCTTATCATTTTGACCACGAGTGTAACTTATACAAATAATCTTGGAGTTTGTATTTTTATTGCACTCACAGTACCTGCACAAATAAGCTATTACTACTTTCCTCATAATTTAAGAAGAAGATGATGATGAAGGTGACTGAAAGATATTTTGGACAAACCTATCGTTTTAATTAATTTTTAATCAAACAAATCTTACAATCGAGTGAAAGATGATCCTATTCGATCAAATTAATAAAGTCAAAACATACAAAATTGCTTTATTCATTCATGTATAATTGCGCCAGTGATTATGAAAGTGGTGCAACTCAAAACTCCAAACAAATCTTTTTTTTTGTTATGTATAAGGTAGATTTATTTTACTAATAACACTGTCCAACACCAAATTTGTTCCACAATTACTGTTGGGTGCTTCTTATAGAGTTTTTTGCGCTGATTCCGAATCTGACCTTAATTTTTCTCCTATACGCACAGTTATTGAGGAACATGGCTTTAAAAAAAAACGTATTTTTCAACTTTAAACAAATATTGTAACGTTATTATAAAAGATATTGAATTGTTCTTTGCAGCAAAAGATTCTCTAGACTTTCCCGAATTCAGTGATGTGCAATAGTAATACATTATTAAAGGCGGAGCCACTTTTGCACCGTTTTTTGATGATATTGTTTAATTTATCTGAAAAAATAAGGGTCCAGCGGAATATCGAACTATATCACGCGATAGAGCAGATTTTTATCTTGAGAAACCACCCTTTCAAGTTTCGAACGTCGACGTTTTTACCGAACCAGAAAGCAAAATATCATCGCACGACACGAGTCGCCGTCAGTGGTGCTCTGCCACTAGCGCGGTCGTTCGACGGGGTACGACGACGCCACAGTGTGCCAGATTGGGGAAAGGTGTGACTTTTACCCCTAAAACGAACTTCCTCGTATCGATATCTAATACATGAACATTGCTTCCCAAATGTCCATAGACCTCGGAAATGAAGAAAATAGTACACTTTAATAAATATTATAGTTGTAATAATCATTGAAAGTTGGACGTTTTAAGAGGAGTATTTTTCACGAGGAAAATTGCTTCTCTTTGATGTAATGCCCTGACGTTGCTATTTAATATTTTCTTTCGCTTTTTTTTTAAATTGAAGATCAGATTTTTGCGATAAGGAATCGTATCTTACATTATTAATTAGTCTGCATAATATATTAAAAATCAATGCTGAACTAAATGGAGAAAATTTTAAAAATTCTTTATAATTGATAAGGGATATCTTTCAAGTCCCAGGATATCCCAGTTTCTAACAAATCGGAATATTTTTAGTACACCTTCCTTTAAATAATCGTGAAAGAATTAGTGACCTCCTCGATCCGCTTCTTAAATTATTACTGTTTAAAGCTATTAACGTTGGAATAGCGAGCGGATCGTCTGTCGCGTAGCGAACTCATATAGAATGTTTACTCCACATATCGTACAATTTATCATTCAAAACATGGGCTGCGAATACCGAGGATCTAAAAAAACAACGGAAGGAAAGAAAAAAACAAATTCAAAAAGAATTTAAAGAAAAAATGGGTTTGTACGTCGATCATGTGAAGCAACGATGGCAACACTGCTCGTCGATTTTTTTCTAATACACAATTATCATCACAAATAACTGGAATTGATGAAGTGATAGTGTGTCGAATAGGAGAACCATTGTATCGAGGTTGGTACTATGTATAGGGTATTTTAGCGAGAAGAGGTTATGCGCGCGCAGAGCGGTAAAGCGGTGGAGTTTTGTAACGGTCGTTTTGCAAGAGAGTCGTCCTGAGTCATCATCCATGATCGCTTGTCACATATTGAAGAAAGTCATTATATTATACATATAATAACCACGTGAATTAATAAACATTATTCATTAGTCCTAACGGTCTATACATTTATTATATATATAACAACGTAGAGCGCAGGATCCACAACCGTAATAACATGAAGAATTAATTAAAAAATTCTATATCATATTAAAGGTATTTATTTTTTAAAAAACTTATATATTTTTAATATTATACGCAGAATATTGCAAATTATTTTATAATTTATTATGATTGATAATATTGACTTGTAATAAATTAGACAAATTAGAACGAGAAATACTAGAAAATCTTCCAGAATAGAAACAAACACAGATATATTATATCACCTCCTTTTGACATCAGATCCATACATGAGCACTATTAGAATGAAATCGTGTACTAAAAAAATTAAGGAATTACATCCAGAAGCACAAGAATTAATAATTAAATAACAGGAAATATAATAATAGTGATAATACTAATAATAATTATAACACTAATGGCGATAATAATAATAATAATAATAATAATAAAATGGTAACAAAAAATGGAAATCCCGCAGAAAATTTCCCGCTTCGATAAATGAGAGGTAAGGTACCAGGTAAGAAGAATCACTGCTATTTTTTCCCATTTTATCACCCCATAATAAAATATGCCACAACGAACAACTCATTCTTTAACTTCGTATTTCTTCATCGTCGTTCGATACCTCATTATTCGTTAGTATATTTCGTTATGAATATCTAGTAGTGGAAATATTTGTATGATTTTTCATTCTATGATGGATACCAGCATGAACCGTAAGTACAAGACTCAAATAAAACTTAAATATATTGTTTATTTGCTTAAAATATGCTTCAAACGTATATAACACTTAAACTTTGACAGTCCCGCAAAAAAAAGCTTCAAAAAGCTTCACGATGGAACATGTTGGAACTTCTTTATAGAAGTCTGGAGTGTCCGAAAAAATCAATTTTTTTTGCTTCTACTCGCCCCTTTTAATTTGAGACAGTTTTTAGTAATCCAATGTCTAGCCTGAGCTCACCACGACCGACTGCTGCTAAAAATATATCACCAGACCTACGGTCTTTGTTAATTCTATAAAATAAATATATTTTATAACGTTAAATTAATTTTAATTTCTATCGTCCGTTTATTTCAATCCTACTTTTCCGTAAGTTATTTAATGAGGGACCGCGCGGTCCTCCATGTAAGGGAGTTCGAGTAAAGACAATTGTCACCACGATGTTTTGAACATTTCAGATAATCTGGCAAGAAAATGTTTCGAACAAAAGTTAATCGATACTC
>CM052243.1:1047276-1091962 GCA_028455795.1 Lasioglossum marginatum
TACATAAGGGTTAACAATAATTATTAATCATCTAACATTTTCCGATTACGTTGAGGCGAAAACCGCTTAGAATTCTTTCGGAAATGATATCAAAAACTTTTACATCATATATTTTTCAACAAACCTAAAATCCTATATTTTCATTATAATCGACGTGTTACACTCGGATAATTTACGCGTTGTGTTTGAGCTACTCATTTTTGTCATAAATGCATAAAATCCGCAGTCCATGTACAGTGACTCGGATTAATATCCGGACGCTCTAAAAAATACGATAACTTTATTAATATTGTACTATACGATTTGAACTTTTTTAAGTTCAAATAGATCTACAAAATGTATTTTTTTAATTTCCAATATCCCATATAAAAAAAGTTGTTATAAGTAAGTTTTAGTATTTTTTCTACAATTCCGATCAATTGCAATTTTTTAAGAAATTTTTTTTCACATCCTGTAGTAAACTAATTGCTTTAGCATCCCAAAAAAGTTAAAATCGTATAGTACAATATTAAAAAAGTTATCGTCTTTTTTAAAGCGTCCGAATACTAATCCGAGTCACTGTATCAGTTTTCAGTTTAAATTAATTAAAATGTGTCTCAACGAATTACAATTTTGTATATCGTGAAGGATGAATAGACAAAAGACGGTTATAACGATCCCTTGTTGATCGCTGAGGTGGAAACGAGTACTTCCGGAAATGACGTAGCAACCTGCTTCACCCCCTGCATTGAACGCATCCGGAAATCGGCCCTCGAGGATATTAAAAAAGTAACGGGGAGGGACAGAGTGAGCGAGAAAGAGAGAGAGAAAAAGAGAGACGGAGAGAGCATACTTCCCTATTCCAGTGAGACTAATTTCATGAAATTACGAAATTATCGATGCTAAATCGACCACCCTTTGTTATTTATATACGTATACTTCCTGATACACTCGATTATTCATGGTATACGAACATGCAACGATAAGAATGATCTCGTAGCTATTTCGAAACTTATTTCCTATTTACTGTAGCAGAGTATTTGAATATTCATGACTCGACTGCGGATCTTTATGCAATTATGGCTTCTGAAAATTTTCAAAAAATGCTAGGATATAAAATATGACAGAATTTATCAGATCGTTTGTCACGAGTTTATCAAGTATGAAACTTGACATAGAAAACGCAAACCTCTTGACATTTGTCAAGTTTCATAGTTAACGACCTGATAGTACGATTTTAATTTATTTCAGATCTAAAAAGGCTACTACCACGGAAAATAAGATTCTATTTGATTCTACTTTCTGAAAACTCGTCTACGAAAATTGAAAATTGCATAAACGTCTGCAGTTTAGTTTTTACTATTCTTTGTCGTAGATATAGTAAGGTGTGAGGAAATAAATACAGACTTCATATTATCAACATCTATTATACAGTAAAATTTAACTTTTTCCAAATCATAATTGACAAAATGAGTTGGCACAATCCAAAATAATAAGATTAAGGTAAAACTGGGTAATAAAATAAAATATATATTATAATAAACATCCGCAGTCTATTCATGACTATTATTCATTGATACCTTGTGTCAGCTTTCGGGCCTTGAGAGGCTTTGTTTTTTCTACTGTTCAACTCACTTCTAATTTGCAGTAACTAGTACAGTGTGCTATTTCTATGTAAAATATATTCTACTATTTTGTATACAGGATGTCTCAGCCAACTTGATTACTCCGAAAATGGTAAAACATGGAATTTAAATGGCTGTGAGGGGCCCGTCTTGGTACTTGCTACGGTACTTGCTTTTTTGTGGGTGGAGACTTTTAAGTGTTTAACGATATTTTTGTATCGTAAATCAATAGATTCTGAGTAAAACTGTAATGACCTTGATATGTCCTGAATCTAATAGTTGACGAAATGTTATCGAAAAATAACTTCCATATGTATTTACTTACTAGACTACGGATTATTATGCAAAATAAAAATTGTCTGCATCGATTGCAAGAAATAGGAACCAAATTGGATATTATTTCTTCTCTTAATGATTTTAATGGAAGAAAAATCATATAATGACATCTTCAATTCTTAAAATTTTTCAACTATTTTTAATTTTATCCATTCAATTTTGCTATAAATGCATAAAGATCCGCAGTCTAGTACTTACCATATTCCAGGTGATATTATGTCGATGACTATTACATTATACACTATCGGCCAAAAGTTTGGAATCACGGCGTAAATTCAGAGAAACAGAAGCTTTATAAGAAAGAACTGAATGCCTTTACAACAACCAAGGAAGATTAACTTGTCAAAAAACTTACGAACAGTATGTTTTACATTTTGCATTATTTTTTTTGTTAAGGAATACGTATTTTTCTTCAAATTGCTCTGTCATTAAGAAACCGCCTTTATTTTTAATAACATCCTGACATATTCAGGGCATCCTGGCAATCAGTTTTTCGAATGCTTCTAATTTGATATTTTTCCATGCTTCTTGTAGAAGTTGTCAAAGATGTCCCTTTAGAAAAGTGCATTCCGAACATTGTCTTACACATAAGAAAATGATGGAAACTGTTAAGAAATATTATTCAACTAGTTAATATTTGATATTATAACGATGGATCATTTCAAAATTTATCGATATATTTAATTTTTACAAAAATCACCAAGTGATTCCAAACTTTTGGCCGGTAGTGTATTTACGATATATGAAGGTCAATACATTTTTTCTCAGAATTTAATACTCTATTGACATACGATACAAAAAATAGATCATTCCATTAAAAAAATAAAGGTGACCTTGAAATTATCTTAAAATTACCACAAAAAAGCAAGTACCGTATGAAATGGTCCCTCCCAGCCATTTAAATTCCATATCGTACAATTTTTATAAAATGTATCGTTTAATAGTTATTTGGAGTAATCAAGTTGGTTGGAACACCCTGTATATTCATTTTTAAACATTATAAAATGTATTTTCATTTAAACTATTTAATTTTAGTCCAGAGTTAATATAAACTGCAATGATACATAAATACATATTTTAACGATGGAAGTTCTTCAATAAAAATTTTTCAGAAAAAATGTAATGATACTTCAATAAAAGTGTGTAATACTCACAATACTAAAGTTTGACATATTTATCCGGATACGTTCAAATAAAAATATGAAATATGTACAAATATATATATACATATACAATATATTTAATGAAAATATATAAATATCAAAATGAAAAATGTATGGTCTGCCAGGAGAAAATCCATTAGTTTGAAAATGTACAATACTTACGTGTCTTAGTATAAGCATACATTATTTAATAATGTGTATATAATTACCAAATAAATACATAAATTGTAACATCTACATTTTATCTTATGGCATGTATTATTTGCTACTCAGAATATGATGACGTTACAATTATTGCAAAGTAAATAGTACTGTTGTATTACAGTTCATTAAAACACGAATAAATCGTTTATGCGCCATAATACGTCAATTCCCTCGGTTTCCGTCAAAATAAGATACTTGGACTCGCTTACAAATCTTACTTACAAATCGTGGCCATTGAAAGTGGCCATTGTCAGGCTTAAGTCGTAAACGGTTCTTAATAAATATGACTCAGTGTCAAAACCACAGGAACTTCATATAAACTGCATAAAATTTCATACCGAAATCCGATAAACATATTGCATATACATACATGTATTAGAAAAAGAAGGAATATAGTTATATTTCTACAAAAACATTTATGAAAATATGAATTCAAAAAGCAAATACTATAAATGAATAACAAGAAGTTACCTCCTGTTGTTTTTCATTGGTTTTGCATTATTTATAGTAATGGGAATATATTTCTCGCAAATATTTATTTATTGGATCAAGATAACTAAAGGGCATGGAAGATAAAAAGATAATAAGAGCACTAAATATTGCTATATCAGTAATGTAAAATAATTGTTACGTAATTAAATTATTTTAAATCAAATAAATTACTAAACATTTGAGTATTGCATGAGTAAGTTGCATTAGTTTAATATGCATAAAATGAAAAAAATCATATAGAATGAAAATATTGTTGGTCAGAACGTCGGAAGAAATGTTTAGTTTCCGTGTTAAAATAGTTCCGAGTGCAAAGGCTTAATAAATATCTTAGCTAAACTATTGCTGATAAAAGAATTAGATTCTATTTACAGGTTAGAAAGAGAAAAGTAAATAAAAATTGATACAATACTTACGTTATTATGAGCACGGTTTTTTTCGACTTTTCTACAATTAAAGCAATATATTATTATTAGCATTCAAATATATAATATAATAGGATATTAAATTTATTATAAAATACACAATAATGTCCATAATACACAAATATAAATGGCACAAATTATTATTCTTATAGGATATAATTAAATTGTTTGTAATTTTATTGTCGTATAAGACAAAATTGAAAATTAATAATTTTTTTTTATTAATTGTAGCGTGCTGCATGCTTAACAGCAGGTATTTCCAGGATGTTATAAATTAATAACAACAGGGTGGTATAAATAATAAAATGTATTTTAAATATTTCATAAAAAGTATTACAGATGTTTATAAGTAAAAAATGCTTATCGTATTCTTAATCAAGGCACTTGTATTTACAGAGTTTTACTCATTGTACTGTTTTGCATGTCGAATAATTTACGACGTATATGCGACCGTTTCGTTTCCGTTATCGCGTCAACTTACAAATACGTTGGGGGAACGTCATTACGACGTTGTTAACATTACTTCTCGTTTAATTAAATTAGCTTGTTCAAGTACTTTATGCTAACGCAAAATCTAATTGACTTTGTCGCAATTAAATGGCAATAATGGTACGATATCCACATATTCTGTACCACAATAAGTGTAATAATCGACAAATTGACGTAGAATTTATAACAATATTATACAGACTAAGCAAGTGGTTCATTTTTTTCATGTATGTATTGTTAATACTGAACGAATGAAAAGTAAACATTTGTACAGTAGTTCGTTTCCATGTTATCCGTAACATTGTAAATAACACATTGGTCACCATTTGCCGAATTTCAGAGTAACAATTAAAAATGTAAGTTATTTATAACTCTCAATATTCGCTGTGATTTCCAAAGAGCAATTGTAAAAATATACACACGTTTCAACGCAGTATTGATTTCGTTAAAAACTAATTGTTTATGAATACCGACAGTCGCGGTATTAATTAAGTAATAGGAAGTATAAACATTTTTTCATTGGCACGCAAAAATAAGTTTTTAAGCGTGTCGCTTTCATACGCATAGATTAAATTTGCAGGATTTTACATATACAACTGGAAAAAAACTAGATAAAAATTCGGAACTTTCTATCTATGTTTATAAATACGTTATTAAGCTAAACAAACTATTTTCATGAAGAAGTTTACTCTTGTTTCAAATATATAAACTGCACTATACACATATATTTTATAAAAAAAATCATTATTTAGATTGCGATAAATTAATGAAACTATAATTTATTGTTGGCTGTGCAACATGTGTAGTTGTTCACTGTGCAATTCCGTCAATAGCTATTATTTGCATTCGGAAAATATTGAAAACTATCAAATTTTTTAATGTTCTGAATGTTTAAGAGAAACGGTTAAAAGTATAATATTATTTGTAATTTACATATAAACAAGACAATTAAAGAAATTTGCAAACTAAGTTGTTTAACCTTCTCTCTGTATATGGGGTGTAGATACATCCCAAAAAGTTGAGGAACGGAAGATTTCCAAAAATTGTTTAGGAATGTTATCTGTGATATGTTTTAAATTTTTAAAGTATTGATGAGATTTCAATGAAATTTCACAAATATTTATGCAGATAAATTTTTTCTTTCATTTTGCAAAAAAATGTATGGAGTTCAATTACCCCCTGTATACGATTAACCTTAGAGTAGCAGTACACCGAGAGAAGGTTAATAAACCCTGTACAATCGTACCACTTGACTTGACTAGCATCTAAAATTTTTTACGGCAGCTTATATCTTTTAACGTGTCATGCATTTTTCATGAAAAAAATTGTATAACTTGGATGGCTGTGTATACAAGGTGTCCCAAAAATGTTACACTTTCTTGAAGGTGGAGATTCCTACGATAATTTGAAGAAATTTTTTACTCTAGGAAAATGTTCTCCTCAGTTTCGTTAAGAAGTTATTAACGAAAAACACGGACCAATCAGAACACAGGTCCCACTGAGCGAGGCGTTGGAATTGGCCGAGCCGGAATCTGTCCCCAGTAGTCGCG
The DNA here is from genome assembly GCA_028455795.1 of Lasioglossum marginatum. Classification (NCBI taxonomy): domain Eukaryota; kingdom Metazoa; phylum Arthropoda; class Insecta; order Hymenoptera; family Halictidae; genus Lasioglossum; species Lasioglossum marginatum. The sequence goes on from CM052243.1 coordinate 1,053,537, forward strand.
CTCTGATTGGTCCACATTTTTCGTTAATAACTCTTCAAAGAAGCCGCGGAGAACATTTTCGTAAAGGAAAAAGTTATTTCAAATGACCTCAGGAATCTTCTCAAGGAAATACAATATTTTTTGGACACCTTGTATAAGTACAAAATGCAGGTACAAAATGCTACGTACGCATATGTACAAATGCAAAATTGGAAATTGATATCTGAAGTTGTTTCATTCTTTATTAATGGACGACATCAGATAGGATTAGTAGTTACAAATTAGAAAACGTCACTTAAATACTTGTTCAAAAACCACTTCGAGTAGAAAAAATAGTTTCCGCCGCTTTATAAAAATCGAGATAAATTCGGTTAAGGCACATTTATACATTAATATCCTTCGATTTCATTGCGCAACGACATTGTCCCGTTGTCCGGTGAGAAGTTTTTAAATTATTTATTAATTGTATTCTTAAATAACATATAGTACTCATTTCGGGAAAATATCGATGCAGCTCGAGTATCCTCGAGAACGATCAAACATTATTCTATGAATCCGAGTTCTGTTTATTGCTTGCTTCGTTGACATTATTATTATTATTATTATTATTATTATCATTATAAAAGGCACCTATCAACGATAAATATGACAATATTATTTTCGAATTTGGATATTTCCATAAAACAACTGCCCGCTTGGAATAAGGACACGTGACTTCAACGTAGACATAGTTACATTGAAAATATTTCCATTAATTTTTTACTTGGAGCAATTTTATATATTTTATTCGAACATTGAGCAATTTATTAATGGAAGGAGAATTTTACAGATTAATCGAAATAAATTGCTGTTAATGGTCACGTCAGGTCCAACCTCATTCTCAACGAACACTATAGTCAACAAGATTTTACATATAGATTACAGTGCCCATGAAAACCATCGGTCACATGAATTTTAAGACATCTACAAAAATTTTCGTAGATGTCTTAAAATTGGATTGAAACTTCATTGTTAAGTAGAACTAACACGTATTCACATATGATTCCTGGCGGCCCGAGGTGAGCAAATATAATATGTAAATAAAGTTTACTGTAGATTTGCTACCCCTGGCATAAAAACATATTCATACAAAATCGCTGAATGGATTATTTGAGTGTATACAGCAAAGCTTTGATCTAAGAAAAACCCTCGGGTTCGTGCTATTTTTTAGATCCTGTGGTTCTATTATTTCTTCGTGACCTTGGCGACCGCGCCGAACGTAAAAGAGAAACACTTCACCCGCAGTGGATGGGATATTCGTTTTTCGCAGTTCCTACGATTCTATTAAATCAAGGCTTTACTGTACTAAATATGAAAAACAATATTGTTTTTACATATATTAGACAAATATGATATAAGAGCTGATGAGAGACATTTTAGGAAATTATTAATAAAACCATAGAAGATATTTTAGAAAAATATTAATAAGATCATGGAAGATATTTTAGAAATAATATAATAAAGCATAACGAAGCATTATAACGCTTCTTTAAATTTTTAACGGTAAAAAAGATAATTGGCATTTGCCATAAAAATGTTCTGAATGTTTGGGGGTGATGAAACCCTTTCTTAAATCCATGTTTAATTTGCACATTCTATAAATTATGAAAAAAAAAAAACAAAAAACATACCCATTTTCATATTAATATTTTCTTTATAAGTTTTTGCATTTGCCTTTGTCGTTGATGGAAATATTTTCCACATTGGTAATATGAATAATTATAGTGATGATTTGTTTGATGAAATAATTTTTGGCCAGGGATAGTATCTCGAATCGTCATGACGCCAGTAAAAATTTGAATGAGAAAATAGAATGTTTAGATGAGTAAGTATGCATAAAAATTACTGTGAATCCGATTGTACGTCACTATCACATTTCCTGTTAGCATTTTCTCTCGAATGATATTCCGCCTATCTCTGATGCCAGGTAAATTTGCGAAGCGTAGCTTGTTTACTCGAACTGATCACGACAGGAAGATCCGCGAAGTGATTTACTTTGTGAATTTGTTAATCGTATCGATACATTTGATGCGAGAAACGGTTCAGTACGGAGTGATGTTAAGGATTTCCTGGACGCGTGATCGAGAAGAAGAAACGGAAAGACGTCGTAGGCAGTGCTGTCTACCCTGAGGAAGTACTGTGTGCGGTAAGTACAGTTTGTTGTATGTTTTTGTCGTTTGTCTTAGCAAACATCCGATCCCGAATGAAATCACATTGAATTCTTCCTCTGTGCTTCGTGAGATCGATCCTGCGAGACTCCAGCTTTTGAACGAACCTGTAACAGAGAAGAAACCGCAAATGAAACTTAATACAGCGATTTTTACGTTTTTTATACAGCGTATCCCAACAATGTGCTTCCTTGGAAGGGTGGATTTCTCAGATCACATTCGAAGTAACTTTTTCCTTTGCGAAAATGTTCACCGCGGTTTCGTTGAGGAGTTATTAACGAAAAACACGGACGAACCCCTTGCCCTACGATTTATTTTACGGTTTCAGTGCTTAGAACCTTTTTGTAGATCGTGATTTACTAAAACAGGAGAACATTTATATCTATTGTGTGCCTATCTGTTCTCCAATAGCTGCAGATTAAGAAAATCAAAAAGGAATTTTATTTCGGTTTAAAGGAAATTAATAACATACATATATTTATTAGACTCTGTTCAGAATCTTCGTCACGAGTCTGACACGATATTGTAGAGCAAGGGGTTAAAGCACAGACTCCGTTGAACATGGCGGTGGTATTGAGCGTTCATTAATGACTCAAAAGGTTGCTTCAAATTATCTCAGGCGTTTCTCCTTATAAGGAAGTACAGTAAAGTCGCGATATTTTTCCCATCGTCAGTTCCGATCAGGGAAAAATATCGTGTAGGGACACTATTTTTGAAGTGAAACTTCTTTGCAGAGGGGACTACAATTTTCGAGCGTTACGAAAATTCCGATCGCATGAGGGGAATATAATTCCGAAAATTCCGATCGCATGAGGGGAATAGTTAGGTACGTGGTGGGGGAAATAAAATAAAATAAAACGAAACGAAACGAAACGGAACGGAACAAAACGAAACAAAACAGAGCAAAACGGAACGGAACGGAACAAAACGGAACTGAACGGAACGAAACGGAACAAAACGGAACAGAACGGAACAGAATAAAATAAAATAAAATAAAATAATTTTATTTAAGATCATACCCGCATCCTTACTATTCTCATTTATTATCTATTGTTCGATAAAAAAATACTAATAATTTATCTCTATACCTAATAAGTAAGAAGTTTCACTTCCGTCGCGCGTGGACTCCACGCACACGATTTTTTTTATGACAGCGTGTACCGCGCCGAAAGTACAAAAGAAGCCGAACGTAGAAAGGGACAGCATGTAAACACGGATCGCGCGGCCGAAGCGTATCGGTGTGAACCACTACTTATCCAATTACAAAGCTTCTTTATTTTTCATTATTTTTTATGGGACTTTCACCAACTTATTTCTGGCATTTTTCTGATTCAAACAAGATACAATTTGGTCCATATTTACTGTACCGTCCATATTTAATTGATCTGTACCGTCAATTAAACCACTAAACACAATTGAAATTATATCGTTGTTCAGTGTCACTTTAATCAGAAGAATACCAGAAATAAGTTGGTGAAAGTCCCATAAAAAAATAAGTAATAATAAAAAAGGTTTTTATTACATTGTGTGAGGACACGCGGACCTTTGAACTGTACCGGCGCGGCGTCGGAGACTCTCCGCATCTTTCTTTCCCATACGCTGTCCTTCCTTGCGGCCGAAACTTCCATCGTCAATTAAACCACTAAATACAGTTGAAATTATATCATGTTTAGTGTCATTTTAATAAAAAAAATGCCACAAATAAGTTGGCGAAAGTCCCATAAAAAATAATGAAAAATTAAGTTTTGTAGTTGGATTAGTAGTAGTTCACACCGATATATCCGAGCCGAGAACAGATTACGCGGCATCACTTTACACTGCTCGGAGACCGAGGCAGCTCAAGCTTCCTAGCCCCTGTGCCGCGCCATTGCCCCTCAGTAAAATGGGTAGGCAAGGGAGAATTTTCGTGGAGATTCTCAGCGATAAATATCGCGACTTTACCGTATAATATTTTTGGGACGCTCTGTATTAAAATAAAACAGGCTTCGAGAATGATCAAGTTGTTTAGTTGGAAATATTAGGTAATTGCAAAAGTTCGTGCCCGATTTGGAAATAAAAAATAAGTGATTACATTATAAAATAACAATTTTATTCATTTCAAAATTTTATACATACATTACTGGCCAAAAGTTTGGAATCACTTGCTGAATTTTGTAAAAATTAAATATATCGTTAAATTTTGAAATGATCCATCGTTATATAATATCAAATATTAACTAGTTGAATAATATTTCTTGACAGATTTCAGCATTTTCGTATGTCCATAATGCTCTTATATAGTTTATACTAATCTAAAGGGACATCTTTGGCAACTTCTACAAGAAGCATGGAAAAATATTAAATTAGAAACATTCGAAAAACTAATTGCCAGGATGCCCTGAATATGTCAGGCTGTTATTAAAAATAAAGGCGGTTTTTTAATGAAAGAGCAATTTGAAGAAAAATACGCATTCCTTAAGAAAAAAAAATTATGCAAACTGTGAAACACGTAAGTTTTTTGACAAGTTAACATTCCTTGGTTGTTCTAAAGGCATTCAGTTCTTCTTATAAACCTCCCATTTCTCTGAATTTACGTCGTGATTCCAAACTTCTGGCCGGTAGTGTATATAGCCACTGTCATTTTCTACAATTTTCTTCAGATTCGTACAATTTGATTCAAGTTTCGTAAAAACTGGAGACGTCAGGGTTTACAAAAAGTGGGCACAATTTTTCACAATCATCCAATAAAATAATTAGATTGCGGATTTGATGTGATTATGGTGTGCGTCAATGGGGTAATAAAAACAATATAAAATAATATTAACTTCTTTTTAAAGGGTTAGGACACAGTAATATTTTCAAAAAATCGAAAATTTTTTTTATAGAAAAATTACATAACGTAAACTTTAAACGCGTTTTTCTCAGAATTGCGTTTTTCATCTCGAGTTCTACCTTATAATATCTATTAAGCATTGAAGATCGATTTTTTTTCATTTTCCCATTATTTTGTTAAATATAAATAAAAAATTAACAAATTTTCTACTGAAATTCGGTCATTAAATTTAAAATAACTGCCATTTTATTAATTTTCACAAAAATTGAAATGTGGGATCGTCAATGCCTAGAGAATATATCACAGTTTATGACATTTTTGGGATTTTTGATATAGTTAATTCGATTTGTAGGAATCCTATACACCAGTTAGCTATCTAGAAGAAAAGATATTCCGAGCAAAGACGACGAAAGGCATAAGAACAAATTATTTTTTACTTATTACAAGCATTTTTTTATAGAGTTTATAATATAGTAAACTGAAATACAAAATCTTATATTAATCGATCATTCACTTTTTTCTGTACTTACTGCTGCTTAAAAATCTTATATTTTCCCCATTTGTTACTGCCCTAACCCCTTAAACCTTAATTTTCTTCAAATAGTAATGTAATTTAATTGCGATTTACTCATGATTATCTATGAGTAAAGAAGTTTCGGATATTTCAGGTGTTTCTTATGGTATTGTACATATTGAAATATCGACGTATCTATTATCATCCTAGGATAACTTTACTCAATCGTACTCTATCTTACATTAATTTATAAACAAAATGAAACAGATCACTTTCCATAATGAATTAATTCCATGATATACAAACTGGCAGCATGGCTATTATCATCATAGAGGTATTAGTGATACCCGTAAATAATGTTGTTTTTACAGATTGATTAAACATTGCTACCTTATTCGTGGACTTTGACTAATCTGTAATTAATTGATCTATACTAAATGTTAAGTAAAAAATAACATTTTATATAAATATCAAGAAACGACATTACTGAATTTATACGAAAATTCACTGTTAAACTTCTCCAATGATAAGTTAAATAAAAAATACTTTTTTGGTTACATCGAATTAGATCTAATTCATATGTCAAAGGGTTAAGTAATAGTGTAAATTATTCTAGTAATACTTAATGTAAATATTAGTATAAAATATTATATTAATTATAATAATAATATAAATGTTAATATAGAATATTATATTAATTATATTACAAAAATAATATAAATATTAATATGTATGTATAAATATTATATTAATATTATAATTACAATAAAATATTTATTAAAATATTATTATATCATGCTATAAAACATTTATTAAAATATTATTATATCGTGCTATAAAATATTTATTATTATTATATCATGCTATAAAATATTTATTAATATTATAGTATACTATGAAATATAAAAAGTTAATGTAAAATATTTTTTATAATCAATAAATCAGTTTATATTCGTCAATGATTGACTACACTTTCGTGTATGATGGCATTTGGCATGCCTAGGAGTTCATTAATTAAGTACCATTGCACGAATAAACATCAACTAATTATGAATACTTAATTTCTTTACTGTACTTAGAAAATGTTGTGGATTAACTATTGGAAGATATGTGTATGTCTATTTAAATATAAAATTCTACAGAAGAATAATGAGGGAAAAAAAGTCGGTAAGAATTTTCCGCAGCACCTAACGATTTTGCAAGAATAAAACGGTACTTCAGCCCCTAGGTGCCGTCCCTTCGAAATTTATTTCGGAAATCAGCTTCCGTGTCGTCGTGATTTTAGGATGTCTTGAGGGAAATAATAGGGACAAGGGATCCCATGGCATTATACTGGGGACATCGACCCATCTGACTATTGTATTTCTTCCAAACGTGAAGGTCTTTATTTACCTGGATCCGCAAGAATTAAATACGGAAACGCACAAATCTCGTAGGCATGACCTTACAGATCGTGGGAAAATCCACTGTGTCCCGAAAAAGATCAGGAAAATTTCTGTCAGTCAGCGACAGACCGTTAATTTTCGGGCCCTGAGCTAACTGGACCCCACTGTTTGGGGGCCTACCCAATTAACTCAAATTAACTCAAATACCAAACATTTTTGTATAATTCTTTTTTCTTAAATTTTTGAATCGACAACGAAAGTGACACTGTTTATATTAAACATTAAAGTTTCTGTTATATTCGCTTGTAGCGAAAGTTTTTTTCTGAATTAAAATTAAGATATTTAGTCATAGATTTATTCAATAATATATTAGGTTGTCCCAAAAGTTTCTTTCGGAATGTGTTCCTTTAATGTTGCTAAATAAATACAAACAATGCGATAATCTTTATGTTAATGTTTTAGTAATACTTCCTAACATGAATTTGCATTATGTGCATGAATCAACTTTTGAGACAATAATATTTATTTAGCAATATTAAAGGAACACGTTCCGAAAGAATCTTTTGGGACAACCTAATATTTTCCATTCTGTTCTATTATTTTCTGCTATTTTCAAGGTAACTTATTATGTTATTGTATAAACCTACGAAAAAATATCTTAATTTTATCTGTGAATTTAAATGTAAAAACATTATAAACATAACTTGGTCTTCTGTCAATGTCTCAACGAATGCATTAATTGCAGAAATGCTACTTTTAGTGTTGTTTATGCTATGTAGTTAATATTGAGAAACCAGTGTTCAGAGACATTATAACATTGTATGATATTATAATTGACCTAATTTTTATTTTTGTATTTAGTATTTATTATTGTTATAACAAATATTGTATAATAGATTGTATGACAGCAAATTATTCAAGTGCTAACGAACTATTTTTCCTAAAATTTTTGTTAATATAAAAGAATGTAGACTTTAATTTTTACTTTTTTAAATGTAGAACGTATGTATATTGGTGGGGGGGGGGGAGCAAAATGCCGATATATTGGGTTGGAACGAAAGTTCGTAGTGTTTTAAAATTAAAACTCAAAGATAAAATTAGGATATTTATACATAGATTTGTTCAATAACATATTTTCCATTCTCTTCTATTATTATTATTATTATTACTTTTTACCATTTTTTAGGGGACTTATCATTTTAATCAATAAACCTGTGAATAAATATCTTAATTTTATCTTTGAATTTTGATTTAAAAACGCAACGAACTTTCGTCCTAATCTAATATTATATTATACATATGTACATACAATATTTTTAATTTTAAGATTAGATCAATAACGAAATATCTCGAGTAAATCTAACTGTAGGACGTCGTCATCTGCATTTATATTTTGTGTCTACAAGTTATTACAATAAACAATGAACCTGTTATTATTATCCGACTAATTACGTTTCACTTATTCAATATTCACTTCAGTGAAAATATACGCTTTATATTTTCAGGCTTGCACATTGTCCATTCCATTATTGTCTCGGCTAAAGACTGCTATAACTCACTCTACATTTTTCTAATAGTCTTGTATCCACAACAAAAAAAAGATCCGCCATGTTTCTTCGACTGGAGGAATAACGCCGCGTAAAAACAAGTGGTTACAACGCTCGCCTGTTGTTCTTCTTCTTCGACTAGCATCATAACGAACAGAAAAATTTAAAGGACTGTCATGCTGGTAACCCGCATGCATGCTATCTTATCAATAAACATTACCAGCATGGAAATGTGACTGTGTCGCATCAGCAGTGACGCGACGGTTCAGGATAATTATACGGTCTGTAGATTAAACATTTCCAGCGAAAAACAAGTGAACCAAGTCTGAAATTCATCATAGGACTAGTAACATTATTGTCAAATTAATTTTTTGTCTAACAATACTACAGCATCACTGTAAATCAATTTTAAACTTTCTTTTATGTATGTCGCCGATGATATTGAAAGTTCCAGCATTTGTTCGGATATAATAGACAGAGGATTTAATACATTTATGGGAAAAATGAATAGGTGTAACTTAAGACAGTACACATATTAGAAGAATTTAAATACACTGTTACATTATTTCTAACTTATAAAACATATTAACGGAAAAAATAAATTCCTACTTCACCGCAGTTCGTTGTAATTCGGCTACAAAATTTTTATCTTGCATAAAGATTCGCTATCGAATAGTAAACAATAAATAAGTTTTCTAGTGATGGAAATGTTTATAACAATGTATATGTTACAATTGCCAATTTCAAAATATTAAATACCCTGTAAAACTAACATTTAGTTGTTCTGGTGAAAAATATGCAGTTGCATGTAATGATAATAGAATCTTTTAAAATTTTAATTCAATTTTAGAACAATTTAAAATTTTTTAATCCAATTTTAGAATCTTCTAAAATTTTAATTGAACTTTAGAATCTTGTAAAATTTTATTTCAATTTTAGAATCTTTCAGAGGCCTAATTATAAATCCTCGCCATCAATATCTCGTTACTTATAGTATAGTTGTAAGATATTCAGATATTCTCTATCGTTGCACTCGAAAAATATTATACAGTGGGTAATAAAATTATATTAGAGCAACGATACATTATCCTACAATATTACTGAATGTATATTAGCAATTTGAAAATTTCAATACTTCATAAAAGAATTCAGTAGGTGCAGATGTCATTTAAAAATGGATTGTTATGATAATGTTGCCAACTTATGCAAGTTGCTCTAACAATTTGATCACCCGGTGTACAATTGCAAGAGTTCATAAAAACGTATATTTGTACAATACAGAATGAAATAAAGAGAATATAAAGACTTCTTTTATATTACAAATTGCTCAGTTTAAAGGCCGACTAGAATGATTTAACTCAGCTGAATTGAAATTATTTAAATTCTTGCATTTATGTTCGTTGACAGCTGTTGTATAAATTGAGTCGTGAAATCGACAATATCGGAGAATTATCCCCTCGTTAAAGGTTAGTTGTCTTGCCAAATTTTCGAAAGTTTTACAGGCGGCAACATAAGCCTCGATGTATGAAATAAATTAATGCGGTGATCGGTTAATGGTGAAACTTGATCGAGCACATTTTTGCATGGTAAAGATAAACACACTGATACGATTTCGTTACACTTTCTTGCAATAACATCCATTACGCCTGTCCGTGTAACATTTGTAACTATCATTTACAAGTAAATGTAATCGCGTGCTGTATGTCATGTGTCCCGAAGAAAAATATAGCCGATTAACGGCGGGGTTAAAGCGCCGCTGCACTTTTACCAACCACGAGAAATTTTACCGGACCCACCAAGCGACACGAGATCATTAGTTAAAGAAGAAATTTTGTCGACCCACTTCCGGCTTCTGCATAAGCAATATTAAATCATATTCCATTAATAATGTAATTACTAAACTGCTGGACTTTATGCATTCATGAGAAAAATGGTGGCTGTAATTTCAGTCAGTAGAAAGATTAAAAGAATTCATTAAAACGATTAAGCAAAGAAAATCCTGTATGGTTCCTGTGTATTGCAATCGATGCAAATAATTTTTATTTCGCATAAAAGTCTGCAGTCTAGTTAGTACAATCAGGTAAATCACAGTCATTAACTTATGTTTTTCATTCATCGTATTCTCCATCATATTGTTGGATTGCAGTTTCTGATTTTATCTAGAAGGCTGACAAATTTTGAAGTGAAACTTCTTTGCTGAGGGGGCTACAATTTTCGAGCGTTACGAAAATTCCGATCGCATGGGGGGGGGGGGAAATAAAATAAAATAAAATAAGATGAGATAAAACGAAACGAAACGGAACGGAACAAAAAGGAACGGAACAGAACAAAACGGAACGGAACAAAACGAAATGAAACGGAACAAAACAAAATAAAATAATTTCATTTGAGATCATACCCGCATCCTTACTATTCTCATTTATTATCTCTTGTTCAATAAAAAAATACTAATAATTTATCTCTAACTATACCTAATAAGCAAAAAGTTTCACTTCTATCGCGTGTGGACTCCACGCACACGATATTTTTATGTAAAAGACTGCTTCAATGATTGTTTAATAAAGACTTAACTTTACTTAACAGTTTTTTCAATGTTGCATATTGTTCACTTAATTGTTCATATTCATTTACAAAATTCACCTTTATAATAGGTTGTACAATTTGTTCTACGTAGAATTTCCATTTCAAATGCATTATATCATTTTGTTTATGAATCATTATTTTATGATAAAAATTTGATTATTAATTTGAGGGTATGAGATTAGATTTAACGTTCACGTGGTAAAATGGCGATTTGCGAAATAGAGACTATGGCGTTCCCATGCAGAAATCGAAAAAAGTGGAGCAGTCGGGGAGCCACAAATAGAAATTATGCTTTCGTTAGAATCGTGCGCTGCACACGTGCCATGCAGCCATTCAGATAATAATATTTGATGCATGTGCACGTATCGACTTGCAACTCGGCTGAAGTTGTTCGAAGTCTGCCATAAGGCGCCTGGAGTTTTCTTAACATATGGATGACGAGCCAGTGTTCGTTGAAAAAAATTTCCAGACAATAATTTTAATTAATAAGAAAACCCCAAAACAGCCATTGTAGCATTTTGTGCTTTATGCTCAAAATTGTATTCACACATCACTTATTGTTAATGCGTAACAAGGCATTAATTAATTGTTTTCGAACATTTTCATTTAACTTTGTCTCTAGATTGCGGATCTAAAATAGTAAAATGGGTACGTACTACGTAAAATATAAAGCCGTAGACATATTGAAAAAAGAAAGAATAAAAATTGAAAAGATTTAGGGACATCAGTGTATTAGTTTCGGCTTAATAAGATAATTAAAAAAGGTAAGAAGTTTCTACTTGGCTCTTGTGTCTTGGAATATATGCGAACAATTTTTATTTTGCATAAAGATCCGCACTCTATTTATCACAATGTAATTATATGACCTCTGACGGAAAATAGGCAATCAAATTTCTCGAACACATATTAAATATGAAAAGTAGTAACGGAAAAATAGTCATTTTATCACTAATTAACGTATTTTTCATCGTCGATGTGCGAACAATTATGAGTTATAATTTATGTGACCTTGAGTAATTATAGTCACTGAATTTGTAATGAAAGGGACTATCATTGTAGAAGTTTAAAAACGGGTGGTTCCATTTTAAGAAATGAAGGTGACCTTGAAATCCCTAAAAAAAATTACATAGAAACAAAAATTTTTTTGGAATTCCTGTGAGCCCCATTTTACCATTCACCTTGTCCTCGAGACATTTAATGTATCTTTGAAAACAACAAAGATATTTGAGGTGAAAACGTTAGGTGAATCACCCTGTATAGCACTTGTACATTCGTAACCTCGTATAAGGGGTTTTCACAAAAACCATACTATTCAAGACAGACTTTTGTTGCCATGTGGCTGGCACTGCGATTAAGAAGTACGAGTGGACGACTACCATATGTCACATAGGAAACTGGAGAATAGGGTTCCAGTTAGAAATCCGCTTTATTTCTGATTCTCATATATTAAACTAAAATGAAAATCCGCTACACGAATAAAAACAGAAATGTTTATATCAAATAACTATTTGAAGTTCATATTGAAAAATATATATTTTAAACATTCTTATAAAATCAAATAAATATTTCAAATAGTATTTCCAGTAATAAGAATTAAATAATTATTTCAACTTAATCAATGTAATGCAAGTTAGAAAACAATCTCAAAAATATTTATACTTTCTATCTGAAATAATACATATACATATATTAATCCCAGATCTACTTTCACGAGATTCGTATGTGAATTTCGATATATTCGTTAATATGATCCTTCATATTACATTCGACTACGGATCTTTATGCATTTATGGCTTATGAAAATTTTCAAAACAGCCTAGAATTTAAAATTCGATGGAATTTTGTACAATTTTTATTTGTTTTGGATCTAAAAAGGCTATTTCCATTAAAATAGGATTTTATTTCATTCCACTTTCTTAAAAATTCGAAAATGCATAAACATCCACAGTCTAAGTTACATAATAAAAGGAAAATATCCAGAAGAACGACCAGGTATATTACAATTTACAATAACATTAGATCTCGTCCCCTAAAACCACCACATTATTTTATAAAAGTAACAAGGCTATATTTATTAGCAATTTTCATCACAATACAAGATGTCGCGAAAATGTTGTATGTCCTCGAAAGATGTGATTCCTGAGGTCATTTGAGATAACTTTTTCCTTCGCAAAAATGTTCTCCGCGGTTTCGTTACAGAGTTATTAATGAAAAACATGAACCAATCAGAGCGCGTCTACAGTAGACGGATTCCGCCTCGGCCAATGCCAACTCCACGCTCAGCGCGATTTATCGCCCAGCCGGAATCCGTCTGCTGTGACCACGCTCTGATTGGTCCGCGTTTTTCGTTAATAATTCCTTTACGGAACGGCGGAGATCATTTTCGCAAAGAAAAAAGTCAAATAAGCTCCGGAATCACCCCCTTCAAGGAAGTACAACATTTTTGAGACACCCTATATACACAGCCATCCAAGTTATACAATTTTTTTCATGAAAAATGCATGACGCGTCAGCAGAAGTGGGCATTATTTGGCGAAACAAATATTTCAAATACTATTTAAAATTTTAGATTTTATTTTGCTTAAAGAAAATAGTATTTTGGATAAGATATACAATTTCGAGAATAAAATATTTTTATTTGACAATCTGAACCTCAAAATAAAATATTTCTATTTCAACAATTTGATCCACAAAATAAAATATTTCTATTTTAACAATCTGAAACACGAAATAAAATATTTTACTTTTTGCATTGTTATAATGTTCTGAGAAACCGCATAAACATACAGTCTATCTTATTGTTAAGAAACGATTTACACTCATAAATGTATTGAATTCGAATTTTCAGCAATAATATTTAAAATTGAAATTGAAAATAAAGACAAAATACAAATATTTTCAACATCCTTCAAATAAGATATTATTTGCAAATACTATTTTCAAAAATTACTGCCTCAAATAAATAATTTTATTTTCAAAAATTACTGCATCAATTAAAATATTTTATTTTCAAAGTTGTACGCATACTTTAAAATAAATAGGATTATTTATTATTTACTATTTAAAATACTATTTTCCCCAGCTCTGCGCGTTAGTAGATGTAAGCTGCTTCAGAGCATTTTAGATGCTAGTCAAATGGTACGTTTGTACAGATTTTATGAAGCAAATTAGTTTGCAAATTTCTTTAATTGTTTTGTTTGGATGTCAATTACAAATAATATCATACTTTTAACTATTTCTTTTAAACTATTTTTTTTAGTTTTCAATATTTTCCTAATGCAAATAATAGCTATTACAAAATTGCACATTGAACAAATATACTTGTTGCACAGTCAACAATAAATTATAGTTTCATTAATTTATCACCATCTAAATAATGTTTTTTTTATAAAATATACGTATATGGTGCAGCTTACATATTTCAAACAAGAGTAAACTTCTTCATGATAATAATTTGTTTAGCTTAACCCCTTGCCTTAAAATATCGTGTCAGACTCGTGATGAAGATTCTGAAAAGAGTCTAATAAATATATATGTATCTTATTAATTTCCTTTAAACCAAGATGAAATTCTATTTTGATTTTGTTAATGTATGTATAGTTATTGGAGAACATGTAGGCATACAATAGACATAAATTTTCTCGTTTTTTAGTTAATTACGAACTACAAAGAAAGTTCTAATCACTGAAACCGTAAAATAAATCGTAGGGCAAGGGGTTAATAACGTACAATATTTACAAACATACAGTGAACCACGAAAGTATTTGAACACACTTTAAAACAGTATAACTTTTTCATAATTGTACCAAACGACCTGATGCTTTGTAAGCAATTAGAAGCATTGGTTTACTAAATGATCTACAAAAAAGATTTTCCAAAACTACAATTTACAAGGTTGCATGCAAAAATAAAAAGAGCATTTTTTTAACTTTTTTATTCGGGCCCTTAATGAAATTTTAAAATATATGCTTTGTAGGTCTATGTT
Source organism: Lasioglossum marginatum (assembly GCA_028455795.1). Classification (NCBI taxonomy): domain Eukaryota; kingdom Metazoa; phylum Arthropoda; class Insecta; order Hymenoptera; family Halictidae; genus Lasioglossum; species Lasioglossum marginatum. Next base: position 1,068,549 of record CM052243.1, read on the forward strand.
AATTATACACATGCTGAAAATTTCAACAAATTCGATTAACATACCCAAGTTCTACAAGTGGTTAAATGTGGTGAAAATCATAGTTTTCGCGACTTTTGGTCAGTTTCTGCATAAAATCCATCGATTCTTACATCTTTCGATGCGTGTCGTTTTTTTCTGCGTCAACCGATTCTACGATACGATCTACGAAACGTATATTTTAAATTTTCATTACAGGCTCTAATAAAAAGGTTATAAATGGTGCCTCTTTTACTTTCTCATGTAATTCTTAGCAACTGCAAATTTTTCAAAATCTTTTTTGCATATCATTTGGTAAATCAATACTTCGAATTGCTCAAAAAAGGTCAGGTCGCTTGGTCCGATCATAAAAAAAGTTATACTGGTTTAGAGTGCGTTCAAATACTTTCGTGGTTCACTGTAGATAGAAAGTTCCGAATTTTTATCTAGTTTTTTCCAGTTGTATATTTAATAATAAAATTTTTTGAATTGTCCTATTTTGATTAATAGCTGCCAATGCCGTCAAGTTGTTCTCTATCTCTTCATTTTACTCGGCTTCGACATTCTCTTTATCGAGCACTGTCGCGCGATAGACTTGCGAACGTAATTAATTCAGCCAATAGCAACAATACGTGTGACTTGAGGCAGCATCGGTAAAACTTCTTACGATCACCGCATATGTAACATACGGTAAGGAACATAACTGAACCAATAACCACAAGTTTTGTATAAATCATTATTTATTGCTAGAAATATAGAAGAATAACAAAAAATCAACATTATAATTATTTTTATCATATTTAGAAGTAACTTAAGAAATTTTTTTCAGTAATTAATGTCTCCTCGTTTAGCAATGACAAAAAAAAATAGATTTACTCGGTTTTGCACCACGTCCATACTTGACAATATTTAATATATTATTTATTTTTAATATTTCGTCCACAACCCTTGTGCTTGTAAAACTGCACTAATTCGCTTTGGCATACTTTCTACTAATTTTTTGCAATCCGGAGATATTTGTTCCCACTGTTCTTAAATTCTATCATACAAATCTGTGATTGAAGTTGGTTGGGAGTCATTTGAATCCCGAAGTCGTCTTTTTAGTAAACCCCATAGATTCTCTATGGGGTTGAGGTCGGGGCTCTGTGCAGATCAATCCAGAACAGAAAATTTTTTAGTACTGAGCCAATTTTTTACACTTTTAGCAGTCTGCTTACGGTCTCGGTCATGCATGAAAATTACATTTTTTTCTTCAAAAGGCATATTTTCAACAGCATCTATGAGATGATCTTGTAAAATATCTACGTATTGATTCATGATGCCATTAATTCGGTGCAGTGATCAAACACCAAATGCTGTTAGGCATCCCCAGAACATTAGGGATCTGCCTCCATGCTTTAACGTTTGTTTCACATGTCGTGGTTTAAGCCTTTCCTTTTTACGAATCCAAGACATGCCATCTGAACAAATTCTGTTAATTTTGGTCTCGTTTGACCAAATAACCCGTCCCCAGTCAATAGTTGACCAGTTTTGATATTTTGTAGCAAATTCCAAACGACGTTTAATATTTTTTTCGGTAACATTGGCTTCTGTTTTTTCATAATGCTTCTAAACTCAGCTCCTTTGAGGGTTCTTCGTGCTGTCCACTGGCTTATTTGTATATTCGTATCTTCTTCTAATAATTTTGCAGCCATAATGGCACTTGAAGCTTCACCAGATATGACAAACCGTATAATCCTTCGTTCATCCTACGGTGATAATTTTTTTGGTCTTCCTCCAACATTTAATAATATACTTTTACAGTATTTTTTCTTATTGTCTGCACTGTCGATTGACTAACACTGCAAGTTTTCGCCGTCTTATGCGTTGACAAGCCGTCATTCAAAAGAGAAATGACTTTTTTTAAACAATTTGGAGCAATTGACTTCATATTTATTCTTACTTCACTTGCGTGCTTTTCCGTTCGACTGATTGCGAAGAACTGAGTGTTAAGACTAATATTAGTAGACTAATATTTTGTAAACATACCAAACTGCTAGATGTAAACATACTACTAGAACATTCCACGTAAGCATTTCTTGTACGGACCGGTGCAAAACCGAGTTAATCTATTTTTTTTTGTCATTGGTAAACGAGGAGACATTAATTATTGAAAAAAGTTTCTTAAGTTACTTCTATGATAAAAATAATTATTATGTTGATTTGTTGTTATTCTTTTATATTCCTAGCAATAAATAATGATTTATAGAAAACTTGTGGTTATTGGTTCAGTTATGCTCCTTACTGTAAGTCTCCCGTTGATCTCTTTCTCCGATTACACCGTTCAACTGCCTCGACATCAAGAGGAATTCTCTCTCCGTCAATCATACAAATTAAAATAATGTTCCGCTTCTGGCAACAACCAGGCCACCTTTCTTTACGGTCCGGCCCGACCCGGCGATCCACGGCGGTGAACCGGGCATCGTTTCACGAGAAATTTCGGAATACCAGATCGGCGTAGTTCCCGAAGAAAGTACCAATAAAAATGAACATCCTAGGGAGCGGCGAGTCTCACGCGAGACCGAACGACCGACCGAGCAATTCCCGACAATTATAAAGTGAGGTCATCTACGAAATTTACGAGATGCGTCGCCGCGGCAAATTAATTTAATAAATTCGTTCCTTGGCTCCCGGTCACGTTGATATCGTCCTGTTAGCCGCGCGACCATCACCATCGTGCTTCTTTCAATACTTCACTCGCTTCCCTTGTGGCTTTAACTCTTGTGTAGTCTACCAGAATGTTCACTGTTGTTGGACAACCGGGGTATCCGGGTACCCCAGGCGTACTATTCCGATATATGAGATATGTAGCGACAAATTTTACTGGTATTCATTATCGATACTCTTAATGATTCCTTCCTACAATATAATATACCAAACATTGTTTTAACAGATTTTGGCGAAAAATTATTTAAAATTACAATATAGTTCCATGATGAAGCGAATAACTCTTATTCGTGTGTTCAACTTTCTTTCTCTATGTCGCCTGTCGACGACTGTTTTTGAGGCGGCAATGAAGGGTCTCTTATCTCGTTTATAGAAACAAAATATTATATTATAGTTTACATATTTAAAATTAGAGATCCCTATTTCATGTGTATCTAAATACATGTGTACACGTGTATTTCATTTTAAGTACACGGGTACAGGTGTATTTAAATACACGTGTACTATTTCACGTATATACATATAAATACACGTGTACTATTTCACGTATATTTATTGTAAATACATGGTATTAACGTATCCGCATTTTAATTCGTATTAATTTTTAGGATACAGGTATATAAAATAGATACAAAATTTAATTTGAAAACCACTTCATTACAAAAAATGTAATCAACTAAATCTCTAGTGTATTAGAGAAGAATCTGATATGTTTTAATGTTCTGACAATAAACGACTTTTTGGGATAACAATATTCTTAGCTGTTTGAAAACACCATTCCGGAGCAACTGCTGTTGATGATATGTCTAAATATTTTTCTGCCGGGGTTTTACAATTCTTAGATGTTTAGCTTTCCGCGTCTTCCGTTTGCAGTTGCAGACTTCGAATTGTAATTAAATCTCAAATGTCTGCTTAAATAATTTTTCATAATGCTTACAAATTTATATATTTTTATTTATATATTCATTATCTAAATACATATTTATTATTTGAACAATTAGTTAAATAAATTTTTATGGTACAAATTTTTATAATGTATACTTTGTTTATATACTTATTATTTAAACAATTTTTTAAATAAATTAATTTTTATTATGTATACAATTTATTTAAAATTTGTTTAAAAATCATTTAAATAATAACAATGTATTTATTCAAAAAATTGTTTGAATAAATAATAATAAACATGATATAATATATAATATATATAAATATAATAAATGAATGTGCTTGCATAATTACGTGCATAATAACAAATGACATCAGCCTTGTGTCCGGGTGTTTGTCGTCTTCATTTATTATGATTGTTTGAACACACCTCGTATTTAAAAATGCAATATACACACTGGTAGAATATCAATTCTTGTCTGTTTTGAAAGTTGTTCATTTTTGCAACCATACATTGCCTCAAGATCATTTCAAAGACGTATGCTGAACTTGTTCTCCGTTTCAGTGATTAAATTATGGCTGATCGAATTGTTAACTTTCTGCTGTAATGTGCAACGGTTCCAATATTCACGATTTTATTCGATACGTGAGCGAGTCGTCCTTTTAGCTCTCAGATTCCTGCGACAATCACCATCGTGCCTCTTTCAATACTTCACTCGCTTCTCTCGACTTTAAAGTATCTCAAATGTTTATTTTAACCCTTTGCAGTCGGAGCTATTTTAACTCGAAAATTAAACATTTCTTCCGACGTAGAATAATTCCATTCTACAGTAATTTTTTTCTTTGTATGAATATAAATTTGATATCTACCTCATACAATACTTAACACTTTACCTACAGGAAGCCTATTAATAGGATTTTCAATAATTGTGCTGTACTAAAAGAAAACATAGAAATTTTCTTTCACATCGCAATCTTAAATGAAACTATTAGATGACGTTATTGAGGGAGACTTGTTAGTTCAGAATGATAATTACTGTTGTTATTGAAGGTTCCATTAAATATTGTTTAGCCATGTACTTACGGTAATATGTTAAATGTTTAGTAATTGATTACTAGACTGCGGATTTTTATGCATTTATAGGAAAATGGAGTAGATGAAATTCAAAGTTGTTGGAAAATTTTAAAAATTGAAGACGTCAATATTGAAATTATTAAGGGAAGAAATAACAAAGAATTAACAGAATAAAATAATTTTTATTTTGCATAAAGATTGCATAGTCTGGGTCACCACTCGAGTGTGCTAAGGGTTAATTAGAAGATTCCATGCGGCCTACATTTATAAATGCAATATACACACAATCGATTCTTGTCTGTTTTGAAAATTGTTCATTTTTGCAACCATGCATTGCCTCAAGGTCATTTCAAAGATGTATGCTGAACTTGTTTCTTTCTATGAATACTATCATAATATTGTCTAACTCGTTTCTCCATTTCAGACGTTAAATTACGACTTTTTAAGTTGTTATCTTTCTGCTCTAGTGTGCAACGGTTCCAATATTCGCAATTTCATTCGACGCGTCAGCGAGTCGTCCTTTAAACTCTGGGATTCCTGCAACCATCACCACCATCGCGCTTTTTTCAATACTTTACTCGCTTCTCTCGGTTTTAAGTTTTAATCCCTTGCCGTATTTTAACGAGTCACACTCGTCATGATGATTTGAAATATAGTCTAACGTTACACCTTTCTTTTTAAATGAAATGAAATTTGATTCGTTTGTAATCAATAGACTGCGGTTCTTTATGTATTTATTGCTTATAAAAATTTTCAAAAAAGGCTAGAATACAAAATTTGATAGAATTTTGTAAAATTTTTATTCGTTTTAGGTCAACAAAGGCTGTTCCCGTCAAAAATGAGATTCTATTTCATTCCACTTTCTTAAAATTTGTCTACAATAATTGGAAAATGCATAAACATCCGTAGTCTAGTAATCAATATTTAAGCATTCAAATAAATGTAGCCGTACAAAAAATATAAATTTCCTTTTCTCTTCTACAACATTTTTCGGGATAAAGACGTTTTAATCACTGGAACTGTAAAGAAAATGATACGGCAAGGGTACAATGTTGTAGACTTTACTCTAATGCAGGCCAAATTTTTATGGAGAAGTCTAACAGTCTAGGTAGAATAAAATTTGTTCAACATATAGGCGACATATGCGTGATCTATGGGGAGGAAACGGATCAATGGCGGGCAATTGGAAACCCAAAAGATTAAGAAAGGTCTAGAACCGACATATTTTAGGGATACCTAGCATATGGCGATACGGTGAACCACTTCCGTTTATGGGCGCCCACTTGCCCTTGATGTAGCATCACGTCGGAATGGATCGAGCTAGCGTGAAGTTGAAATTTTTCTGCCATGTGTTCTCTGGAACAACTTACTTCTTGAGCGCAGTACAAGTACGCACTTACGTGTAATCTTATCGCGAGATAAAAGCAACTTCGCAGCTACGTACTTCAAGGAACCATTCTACCTTGACGGCTTGTTTTTTTAAAATACTTCTAAAGATTTGTATAGACAAACTTTCAGAAACGTTGCAGCTTGTGGTCTTAAAATGGAACGCTTCTCGTTTTCCTTGAAACGAGATTTTCCGGGTTGGTGGACACAGTATCCCATAAATGCATAATCCAATTACTATTAACATCAATCTTGCCAAACTTGACCTGAATTATAAATAGGTTAATATTTGCAAAATTATATTTCTAAGGGTTAAAACAGAAACCAGTTTATCGCAAGGATTGTGTTGTTTTTATCTTTTATGGTGTGCATATGATACTTAATTTAGAGTTATATAGTTATAAAGTTCAAGATTTTTACACGACTATTAGCGTTGTTTTACTGCATATTATTTTATACACTTGGAAGCCAATTTATAAGATCTCTCATCTTTCGAAATTTCAAATTCAAAACGTTGCTTAAAGAGCTGTCCTATTTTTATTTCTAATTTTCCAAAACTAAATTTTTAATGTTAAGGATTAACTATTAGAAAATTTTGTATGTGTATGAAATATAATTCTCAGCATTTTGGGTTACATTAAAGATTGATCAAAGAATATTTCGATAATTGTTGGTTTGTTAAATGTTACACATTAGTCAAATGTTACACATCATGATACGAAAACTCAAGGTCATCTGCATATCTCGATAAAAACACGAGACATAGAAACACTAATTATCTCATCGTGTGGCCTACTCAATATCAAACGACTCTCGTGTGAAGCATTTTTTATACAACAAACAGTTTCTGATTAATTTTGGGTGGTACAGATAATTGACTCACCCTATATATAACACTATAAGTAGATAGCGGATTTTATGCATTTATGACAAAAATAAGTGGGTTTAATCTAAAATAGTAAAATCATTAGAAGAATTTAAAAGTAATGCTATACTACTATTTTCAACCTATTAATCGTATTAAGAGAGAAAATAAATTTCTATTTCACTCTAGTTTGTTGCAATTCAGATAGACAATTTTTATTTTGCATTAATTATATAACTATGTATAACTAAATAATATTATACTACTATAATACTTAAATAATATAATGTATATAAGCGACTGATGTATGCGTATGTATATATATATATATTCTAGTATATTCTGGTATATTCTAGTATATTTTAGTATATTCCAGTATATCCTAGTAAATTTGAGTACATTCTAGTATATTCTAGTATATTCTTGTATATTCTTGTATATTCTTGTATATTCTTGTATATTCTAATATACAGGGAGGTCCGTTTAAATAAGAATACCTAAATATCTCTTCAGGTTATTGTGATGCAAAAAATATTTGTTACGTAATGTGCATGGTGTCAATGGGCCAAATATCTGGCAAGAATATTTGTGTCCGAAGGTCATTTTTTCAGGAGTTATCAAGGTCATCAATGTTTTTTGATAAATAACTACATTTTTTTTGTATTGCATTGTGTAAATAGTCGAAAAATACATTCAGATGTGTATAATAACACGATCTTGAAATGACCTTGACTTTTTAGGTCAGGTGCTTCATCTCAAGGTCATTTCAAGATCATGTTATCATACATATCTGAATGTATTTTTCGATCAGTTACACGATGCAATAAAAAAAAATGTAGCAAAAAACATCGATGACCTTGACAACTCCGAAAAAAATGACCCTCGGAAAAAAATATTCGTGCCAGATATTTGGTCCATTGACACCATGCACATTACGTAACAAATATTTTTTGCAACACAATAACCTGAAGAGATATTTAGGTGTTCTTATTTAAACGGACCTCCATGTATTCTTGTATATTCTTGTATATTTTTGTATATTCTTGTATATTCTTGTATATTCTTGTATATTCTTGTATATTCTTGTATATTCTTATATATTCTTGTATATTCTTGTATATTCTTGTATATTCAAGTATATTCAAGTATATTCAAGTATATTCAAGTATATTCAAGTGTATTCAAGTATATTCAAGTGTATTCAAGTATATTCAAGTATGTATTACTTCGTACTATTCATTACCTCGCATCTATTCAAACTTGATCCAATTTTTATTATACTATGAGCTGCAATAAAGAAGTTTATTCGATGAAAACATGCTTATAATTTCAGTAATTTTGAAAAAAAAAATGAATAGTTGCACGTATTAGTAATTCCAATCGGTAGTTCTAGCCGTTTAAATGTAGTTATAAAAAATCAGGCGGTAAGAGGTTAACACTCTTTTGTCTGGCCTACGGAATAATAACACGCGGCCAAGTGTCACGTCAGCACACACTTCGCAAAGTGGTTACAACGCGTAAAGTTTATTTTCGGGAGCGTCGCCGTGCCGCGCCGCGCCGGTCGAGCACGTGTTCGAGAGGAAGCGCCGTGACGAACACGAGTTTCCACTTGGCGTCGCTTCCTCCGGAGTACACAGTTGTCACGTGCGCCACGACACGGCATGGCGTTTCGATCAGCATCCCTGCCGCCCGTTTCAGTCCACTTAAATTACTATGGGGCTCGTCTATTAAGAGCACGCGAGAACGGCGAACAATTATTACACGCGCCTCTTTCCTGTTATCGTTCATCCGGTACGCCGATCAATTTTCCCACAAAACGTGAGATATCAGATCGAAGCTCTGCGTACTGTTTATTTGAACACTAGGTAGACGGAGCACTAAAAGTCACTATTTTACACTACTTTATAAAAATAACAAAAATGTGTCTGTCCACATTTTTGTCCGTTTTTATTTTTCAATAATATACAAATACCCAAAGAAATAAATTTGTTGAATAATGCATCTCTATAATATCAATAATCGTAAATTAAAACTATTAGAACCCGCCATTTTGAGGGATACCGTAAATCTAATGTTAACAGCGAATTTCTTCTTCTTGAATTTTTTTCTCTGTTCATCCTTTTGTTCTATCTTATATTTTCCAATAAATGACGACTTCAGTTTTCATAGTTAAGAATTACTTGTTCAAGAATTATTTTAATTCGTTTCGATTTTAGGGCAATCGAAAATGTGTTTATCAAGTATAGCTCCATTCAGAGAGAGCTGCTTTGATTATAATGAATTTTTTGTCAACTCTTTTTTCACGAATTTTCAAGGTCACCATGCATTTTGTATAAATACGTCTATACTTTTTTACACGGATCTTTTAGCGGACATTAAGGCGAATTCGGTAAGCATTGTAACCTAAAATCTGCACTCTTCTAATAACAGTATCTACAAAATGCACTGTACCATGTCTGATGAATATTTAAAAAATTAATTAGTTAGATTATTTACTTTCTAGAATTTGAAGATAGCTATACAAAATATCAACGAGTCTAAATGATCCACAGATTATGATAACATCTATAACATTATACAACGTCGATCATACAGAAAGAAATTGATAAAATCGAACGTCGTCCTTAAAGGGTTAACTATTTAATTGTTAGACTGCAGACTGATAGGATTTTATTTATTTCTTTAGTGGTCTCCTTAACTCTTTGCTCTCGAGCAATTCGAGCTATTTTGTCGACAAAATTCGAACATTTCAACTGATCTAGAATTCTTCTTCATTTTATTCATATGAAATCGACCTGTACATCTAGCAGTTTATTAAACCGAATAATATAATAATGTAGGAATTGTTTTGAATTATGGTATAGTAATCTTTAGTGATGTCTCATAGAGGATAATCGAGTGCAAATGGTTAAGTTGTAAGAGGTGCATCAAATTTTTGATCTTCTAATTGTTTTAAATTAGAGATAATATTAAAAATTTTATTGAAATATTTTAGAATAGTATTTTTATAGAAAGGTTTAATATTATGGGGTAATATTGAAATATTTTAAAATAATATTTTATAGAAAAACATTATTGGGAAATAATATTAAAGATTTAATTGAAATGTTTTAGAATAGTATTTTCATAGAAAGGTTCAATATTATTGCAAGGTAATATTGAAATATTTTAGAATAATATATTCATAGAAAAGTTTAATATTAATTGAGGATAATATTAAAGATTTTTGTCATTTTTTTTTGTCATAAATGCACAAAATCCGGTGCCTACTAATTACAGTTATCCGAAATCCACCCTGGAACGACTAAAATCTGAATCTGCACATCGCACCAATAAAAGAAGATTAATCTTACCTTTTGATTAGACGTGCGTGAGGCGTTGCGTGTGTTGCTGGTGAACCATTTTGGTCTGCTCCTGTTCCCACCAGCTGACTACATCCATGAATTCACCAGACTCTGTGATCTCCTGTTTATAATAGAGGGCACCGGAAAAGGTTTCCGGGCTGGCCGCGAAAACGGTGGCTGCACCCTCTTCACTGTCTCCGCCACTGTACGGCGACAGGATTTGCGGCTCCAGGTTCTCCTCGTTCTGGCCGTAATACTCCGAGGGCGGCGATGCTACCGAGTTAGGCGAGAGCCGAGAAAAATTATGCGTGCTCGATCGGGTCCTCGGTTCTAGGTTCTCTTCGTCTCCCACTGAGGATGCATAATAATCGTGCGGCGAAGGAACTGCTCTTCTGTTTGGCGACAACCTGCAAATTCGAACAAAAATTCTTAGCCTCCGCCACCAAAAATCTGCATACATTCAAGACACTCTAGCCTAAAATCTCTAGATACCCTACTCTAGAATCTCTACTCTAGATACTCTACTATGGACACTCTTTACTGGATACTTTACTCTAAAGATACTCTATTCTAGATAATCTACTATAGACACTCTACTATAGACACTCTGTACTGGATACTTTACTCTAAATACTCTACTGTAGATACTGTCCTGCAGTTACTCTACTGCAGACGCTCTACTCTAGATACTCTATTCTAGATACTCTACTGCAGCTTATCTACTCTAGATACTCTAATCTGAGTACTCTACTCTAGATACTTCACTCTAGAAACTCTATTCTGGATACTGTACTCTAGATAGATTACTGTAGATACTCTACTGTGTATACTCTACACTAGAAAATCTACTGAAGATATTCTACTGTAGATACTCCACTCTAAACGCTCTAGCTCTCTACAAAATAATAATACCCGTTGAAACGAATATACCTGGACTGTTTCTGTTTCCTGTTGTCCTCGTCTTCATCCAGCTGTTCCCCGTTATCCTCTTCGCCGGCGAGGACATCGTCCTCAAGAATCAGTCGTTCTCCGGACCCGTTGTGACTCGAGGAAATAACGCTACTCGTTGGCGAAGGTACGCACTGGCCTACGCCGACAGTGCTATCGTATTCAACGCCATCGGCTTCCGCTAGTAGCCTCTGAAGGCCCCTGATATACTCCACAGCCATTCTCAAGGTCTCCACCTTCGACAGCTTCTTCCCCCTATCGCCGTAACCTGCAGCGATGTGGCTGGGAATATGTTGCCTCAACGTCGCGAATCCGTTGTTCACTTGTTTCACGCGGTTTCTCTCGCGAGCGTTCCTCCTCGCGACTGCAACCGGTGGCGGTTGGCCATTCTTGCCGTGCTTCTTCAGCCTGGAGGGATCGTACGGTGGCAAGACCGAGTTCGAATTCATGTTGCTGTTGTTATTATTATTCTTGGGGACTATTAGGTGTGGTTGGTTGCCGATGATGTTGCTCTCGTTGTCCTGGAGCGTTCTGAGAAGCATCACTTGTTCTTGATCGTTGCCGTTCAGTTGCACTCGGTTACAAAACACCGTGACACCCATAGTCGTCATCATGGCAGTTTATCGTGGCGACCGGGAGCCAGGAAGTCATCCAAAAATTCGTTCCACCGTCGGACAATGTTCAACATCAAACGATTCGTCTTAAAAGTTAGTGCTTTCCGCCGCGAAAGTTATGGAAGAAGCTCGTAACGTGAGAACAGCCGAGTCGATGGGCAGCTTATCGACTCTAATGCTCTTCGAGGACGAGTTTAATTGACGGAATTATAAATAAAGCGCTCTTCCCTTCATCATCTCGGCTATCGTCAACGCAGACGGTTGGACGACTATTCGATTTAACGCTTAGATCTGGGTCAGGGAATCTATCAATCTCGCGCGGAACTTATTACTCTATAACAATGACGCTGATCAAAAAATATATCCAGTGAAGGCTGTTTCTTTGTAGGAATATAGAAACGACCGAGTTCGTTTAAAAACCTCTTAAAAATCCGAAACAACGTGTTGCCGATGGCCGAAGATTCGATGAATCCCCACTGTTCGCTCCAATCGTGACAATGCGACGTTTAAGCGTTAGCTGGCCGGGCGTTGGAACGCATGATAGATTTTAACTTTCAATGGACCACGGCTACTGTACCAAACGACGAAGCTGATGACCCGAACCAAGATCCAATTGTCTCGTTGCCGGTTAAGACTTAAGTAAAGCATGAGGTCACCGTCTATTCTCCTCCACTCGGTCGTCGACTTCGTTGGAAATTATTCTTCAGAATTTCTTCGAATTACCGTCGGCGTTCACGATCGCGATCGTCGACGCTGAAACCGGCAGCGGTGGTTCAAACTTTTAACAAATTCCCGCCGCACGACGGCGTCGGCTCGGTTCGAATCGAATCGAATCGATATCACAACGTTCTTGAAGGATACGCGGTATACATGTATAGCACCAGAGAAAAGCACTTGAACAATTCTAAATAGAAGATTCAAACGACCTTAATGATCCGTAACGACACAAACAAACGTCGTCCACGTCTTAGCACTATTATTAAGGCACTTGCAACCAATTTTCTTCGTACGTCTAGGGTCACTCGCTGGTCGAGTATAAGGCACAAATCTATTACAGCTCTCCGAGTGAACAAGCTCACCGAGATCGTTGCTTGGAAGTCGTACGAAAGTTTTCGCAGCGGCGAACGTCACACTGTCACAGTACGTCCGTTCACATACGAGATACCGATATCTGCTATCGATCGGAGGAGAAGTATTCCTCAAATAGGAGCATGGTGTTGATCCTCAAAGGAAAAGCTGATTCGGACGTTCGCGCAGCGACATATTCTCGAAGGGAAACGGACGAAAGGTGAGACGACGACGATAGTGGGGGTGAGCACGCGCCTCGGCCAGCGGGGCAACAAACGGTCGAGCAATGTCGAGGGTGAGATCGCGCGGGATTTCCCAAGGTTTCGTACACTTTTTCTTGTCCAGCAATCGGATCGATCGGTCCACTTGTCCGTTCACGCTGGAGCATCCGATTCACTTTGAAAACCGCGTCACCGTTCGATTTCGAATTCCTTCGCGCTATCGAGGCCTCCTTGTTAGAGACACCTGAACCGTTCGACGCCTCGGTGTCCCCGGTATCACTTTTTCACAAAACTGTTCGCGAGGAATGCCTGCAGCTCGTGATCAGACCTCCGTGCTACGCACCGCATGGCGTCCGCGTTCAGAATGAGCGCGGACATCCGATAGATGGGTTACGTTTCAGCATTTTGCCGCAGTATAGAGTGACGAGGGGCTGGTTCAAGGGGGCTGGCGGGGGACACAGGGGGAATTAGGACCTACGAGGGACAGAAACCAGCGAGAAAGAGAAGAGGAGCGAGACAGCGAGAGAGAGAGAGAATAAAGGGGAGAGAGGGAGAGAGAAACGGAAAGGGAGACGCGTGTTGTGCGAAGAGGAAAAGGTGGTGGGGATTTTGAGCACGCGCCGCAGCCCCCTCGTTTCTTCTCCCCCGGAACTGAAAAGGGGGACCTAACCATGCACCATATGCTGAGGGGAGCGTGTGCCAGTTGCGTATATGCGACAGCGCACGCGCGCACGCTTACTTTACGCACGGAATCCATCGGCCGGCAATGTTTCACGAGCAATTATTCTTGAAATTCCTTTATTGTACTCGCTGCCGTGTTTATGCGAAATTTATGAAGTACGCTCTAACCCTAACACACCGATCACCGGCGGCGTCTCGATTGTCCCGCCTCGTCTTCTTGTCTATTCCTTTTCTTTGACGATTCCTACTATAATGCGATCAAAAAACTATTCATGAAAACTGTATACTTACAACCACAGAAGGTACATACATATTGTACAATCTTTTTAAACAGTTTTTAGACAGAAGACTGTATAGTTACAACCACAGAAAGTACATACATATTGTACAATCTTTTTAAACAATTTTTCTGCACATTTCCTGTACATTAAACACAGTATGAAATCTTTTTAAACAGCTTCTTCGATCAAATTGTCTATAATTTCGTAGTTCATTCAAAGATAGATAAATTAATTTTATACACTTTGTTATATATCGAAAGTCACGGTTCACAGCATACTACACAATTCAGAGATTCCACGACCTCTGTTAAATTATTTCAATATTTGACACGTTGGTCATACTTAAATGTCGCAATTTTTTTACCAAACTTGAAAATTAATTTTTACTGCGATCCATTAAGTAAACCAAGTTTTATTAGGATCTAGATACGAGATTTGGGAAGGTTACAAAAACAATTGTTATGATACATTTCATCTTTTCTATTCTTATATTATTAAATAAGTAGTTTAATTTTTTTGTGACTTTTATGGACGTCGATGTGTCAGTCAACGTGTTAGTAACACATTTTAACATTTTAACATTTTAACTCATTAATAATATCTTAAAAGGTAGGTAAATGGCTAATGTAGCTAATCTTCAAGCTCATCTTAGAGTTGTTTAGTTAGTTTTAAATAACCCTTTACACAGTTGATGAGCACAATAGGAGAATAGGAGCAGGAGAAGATCTACTTTTCATGCGTTGCGTGTATAATGCACAAAGGGTTGTACCCGTAGGATCCAGCAGTTTTCCTTTTCTGAAAATTAGTAAAAATCAATGACCATAAATCGAATGGATCGTATTCAAGAATATCTGGTTACGATTTCAATCTGGTGCTTGGGTCCATCGCAGATTATGCAGATCATCCTTAAAGCACTTAAGCCTGAGAAACGCACTTTGTGATCTGTATTTTTCAATGCACCTACTCGAGTTTGCGTTTTACGTTTCCCTCTCTAAAAAAGATTTTCAGCCAGTAAAAGGATTATTTCGTTGATCCGATTCTTTCTATCCCTTTGTACACATACCACCATCAGTTGCGTTTGCTGATCTACAGGAGAGCAATATTTCAACGCATCTGCCGTTTGCAACGATCTCACTGTGATCGAGATTCGGATCCGATTAAAAGATACCGTTACTTGCGTTTACAGATTAGCAAACTGCGTAGCTATTCAAATCGAAATTCATTAGATAACAAAGCGTGATTATAAGAATATTTTTTTACTAGCGTTAAAAAGTTAAAGACAGTTAATCTAATGTATTTTTGACAAAGTTAGTTTAAACTTAAAGGCATTACATTCGAAACTTGATGAATATTATTTTCAATTTATTAGGATTACTAAGAACAAAATTTCTTTTAGCTCCTGTTTCTTCTAATTGATGCCGAAAGTTTTTATTTCATAAAAAGATTCGCAGTCATTAATTATAAAAATGTGAGTTACTGGTTTGTCAAACTGTGCCGTGGTCCATTCTAATGAAAATTGATTTCTATTCATAACTTCTTATGCTATTTAAAAAACAATTTAATTATTTTGTGAAATCTATTTTACTATTTTAATATATTTACAATATTTTATTGTACCTATGTTTATACAAATATGTTCCTAAGTCGTCTTTGGATTTTTTATATTAATATTATTTCAGAAATATTATACAACAATAATCAAGTAAAAATTTAGAGAAAACTTCACGTGTTTACACTCTCTTCTCGTGTATTTTTCGAGCGTGTACGTACGGTTACTCACATAATTTATCACACACACTTTAAATCAGAATGACTTTTTTATGAATGGACCAAACGATTACAATTTTCCAGTAAGGCTAGAAGGATTAGTTTGGTAAATGACGTCTAAAATATGTCGAAAAAATGCATTTGGTCGGAATTGTGATTGAAATTGATGTTTACAGCTTTTTTAGCTGAGCTAAAAATTGGAACTTTTCATGATTTTCGACCTACAACTGCCATTTTTACCACTTTTGATCGTTTATAATTTGTAAACCAATTAACCAATTTCAATGAAATTTTCAGAATGTATATAATTTATACGAGTTTACAAAACACATCTTTCAAATTTTCGTGATTGGCCCAGCTACAAAAGTTGTAAAAATCAATTTTTACTATTGTTTTTCACAATTACGAACAAATGCATTTTTTCAACATATTTATTAGACGTCATTTACCAAACTAATAAAAAATTGTAATCTATATAAATAAAATAAAAAGGTTATTCTCATTTAAAGTGTGTGTGATCAATTATATTATGCGAGTAACTGTATATGACGCTTAATCTATTAATCTAGCGGTTGAAGAAGCGACGTAAAAGAACAAAGAACTGTATATGAATAAATATCTTTTGCAAAAAGCGTATAATATACACAGTACTAAAATAGTATTAAACAGCTATACAATATACAAAAAAAAAATTTTGTTAACATCGTTAGACATTTCTAATTTACATTCCTTTACAACTTTTGTGAAAGTTCTTCCCTTAATTCCACAGTACGTGACAAACAGGACAGGAAAAACGACATTCAGTTCAACGCGGAAGTTTCGAGTTTCGGGGCGGTGCACTTGTAAAGATCGATAGTGTTCTAGGCTCGAATTAAAATTTCTGCCATTGATCAATAAAATTTGAATCATACTGTGGGTCCGTAAATGAGAAGAGCGTTCTCTATACATATATGTTTTGGTTAAACAATACGACAATATAAAGATATAATAATAATACTGTGACCGGATGCATCTTCGTTTGTCGTGCGCAACACCTTATACGTTAGGTTCGTTCGATCATATCGATTGCTAATTGATTCCCTCGTAGTGCAGCACACAAAATTTCACATACAGTGAGTGTAGAAAGTATTCGTCTACGCCCTTTAAAATAGAATAACTTTTTTGTAATTGTACCGAACGACCAAAAAAGATTTTCCAAATAATTATAATTTACAAGGTTACATTCAAAAATAAAAAAAGGCATTTTTTAAAACTTTTTTATTTGGGCCCTTAATGAAAAATTAAAATATATGTTTTGTAGATCTATGTTATTTATACACATACTGAAAATTTCATCGAGATCGGTTGACGCAGAAAAAAACGACACGCATCGAAAGTTGTACGATTCTGTGGATTTTAAGCAGAAACTGATCAAAAAGTCGTGTAAAACTACGATTTTCACCATTTTTAACCGCTTGTAGCTCGTGTGTATGTTAATCGATGTCGATGAAATTTTCAGCATGTGTGTAACTACTATAGATCTACAAAACATGTATTTTAAATTTTTTTAAGGGCCCAAATAAAGAAGTTTTAAAAAATGCCATTTTTATTTTTGCATGTAACCTTGTAAACTATAATTAAAGTAAACCAATGCTTCTAATTGATTATAAAAAATCAGGTCGTTTGGTACAATTATAAAAAAGTTATTTTAAGGGCGTACGAATACTTTTTACACTCGCTGTATATTTTCTGACGGAATCTTTTTGCATTAGTTCTTATTATAATTGCAGGAGAGGAGCAGGAGAATATAAAGACAGAAATTCTTTGTCTTTAATGATTTTAACCATTTGCACTCCTTTGTCAAGTGTGACTCGACATCGGAAAAAGGAAAATGTAAGTAAAACGTGTTTTTATATGTATTTAATTCTTCCTTTATTTATTTATGTAGGCCGTATTTTTTAGTTAGAAACAAATATAAGTTTCACGAATATAGATTACAACGAAGTTTGAGAGCTATATTTAATATAATTAGTAAACAAAATTGTTTAAAATAAGTAGGAGTCAAGGACCTGTCTTCTGAAGTAAATTTCCAATGAAATACTTAAAATAGTGGGGAGTTGTTGGCAACAAAATTGAAAAATAATTCAGAGTGCAAAGGGTTAATAAGTTGATAAAAATATATGTTGAAACCTTGAAATTCTTTTAATCTCTCTATTTAAATCGCATCTACCCAACATTGTCATAAACGCATACAATCCATAGTCTACTTTTTGTAAAATACATTATTGTTCACCGTCGTAGGAGTATTTTATGTAAAACTTGGGCTAATCATTTGCAAATTGTGTAATCATATCCTTGTAAATCCCTGTAAATCATATTCTTTGTACTAATTTCAGTTTCATCTTATATTTCTATGAGCTGTAATGTGTAGTTAGCCTTTTTTTTCGTACAATACGAATTTAATGTTTGATAAAATATTTCAATATTTTATTTTATTTAATATCTATTTGATGGATCTCGTCAATATAGTTTTCTCGCACAATCGGAAAAAATTTGAAAATTTATTTCTCGCATTAAATCCTATCGTAATGAAGGTTTCGATTCGTCAAGCGTTATTCGGAGAAAAAATATCGCCAAACAAGCTTTCTCATAATTTGTTTAAGTACGTTACCATCGCGATTGTGCTACTGGAGCGCAGGGTTCGGACGGATTTGGCCTAGATCTAGTTTATATTCTGTATACCTAAGCCTGAGAGCTACCCAACCCCTATACTATAATAGGAGGGGCACGATTCAATTTATAGCGTGAAATATACGGACAACGCGCAATCCCTTACCGGGTCTCATTATAATAATAATTTGCGACCGGATTTTACCATTAGAATTCAGACTGGTCCCGTTTGTGCGTTTTAAAATCGATCCTCCCTACCAAACAATATATCAATTTGAAATACGCGCATTCAGTGAACTGAATTCTTTAAAAATAAAGAGGTGTCCTCTTAGATGGGTACTACATTCATAATAAAATTTCATAAAAGTTTCATAAAATTGCATACTCTCATGAAGGAAGGTACTTCCCCTAATTTTTGGCGATCTCAAGCATCCATAGTGAATAAACATTATACAGGGCGTCCCAAAAATATTGTGCTTCTTTGAAAGGGGTGATTCCCGAGCTTATTTGAAGTAACTTTCTCCTTTACAAAAATGTTCTCCAAGGTTTTGTTCACGAATTTACGGAAAACACAGTGACCAATCAGAGTGACCAATCAAAATCAAAGAACTTTCGATAGAAATGAGATAGAGGGATGATTCTGTTTTTAAATTAAAGCTGAAATATTGCAGAATATGGGAAAAATAGAGAGATTATGGTACGAACGTTTTGTAACCTTCAAAATCTGTGGTAAACTTGTAGAATTTCAAGAAAATTGTAGTTTATCCAATACCACGTAAGGATAGATTTTTTTCTTGACATACTATACATCATTTCCCGTAGATTTTGTCACGGTGATTTCAAATCTGGTCGTAAAATTTGTCTACCACCTCAGGATTTTGCAAAAAATCGATTTTTGTGAAGAAAACTAATGAAATCATTCTTTCGTTGAAATGATTTGATAACCCACTTTGAAAATATATTGTATTCTCATATATGGAACACAATAAAAATAAATATATCATATTTTTTCTGTAGAGTCTCTTAATAATAACTCTCTCTCTTAATTATATTTAGGACTGAATTGATGATAGTATGATTCGAGTATAAATTTAGTAGATTTAATCATTTTTATGAAATTTAAAAGAGGTATATAATTCAAATTAATATATAAATTAATAAATTTATGTATTATGAATTTGTATTGTGAATTTTAAATTCTATGAAAATTAGTAAATTTATATTAAATTTAAAAGATTCATTTGCATCTTCTGAATAGTAAGCTATCAGTAAATATGAAACTGCATTCACTAAAAACTAGCCGAAAGAATAGAATGTTAGACGTTTTTAATCGAGTATACTTAACCGACCCGAAAATTTCAATCATATTGGTAAAAAATCGATTAAAGTTGTACAAAAAAGAAATTATGTATCACCAGAAGTTAAAAATTTTATTGATGAGAAGTAAGTTAAGAAGATTAAATACTTACGTTATTTCCTAATTTAAATTTTAAATTAGATTACCACCACACACAGCCTGCAGAGAGTGCCTTACCTGCACAGTTACCTTTGCAAGAAACTCGAAACGTTCAAATACTTCATTATTTTTATTTTTATTGTGTTCCATATATGAGAATACAATATACCTTCAAACTAGTGGGTTATCAAATCATTTCAACGAAAGAATGATTTCATTAGTTTTTTTCACAAAAATCGATATTTTGTAAAATCACGAAGTGGTAGACAAATTTTACGACCAGATTTGAAATCAGCGTGACAAAATCTACGGGAAATAATGTATAGCATGTCAAGAAAAAAATCTATCCGTACATGGTATTGGATAAACCACGCTTTTCTTGAAATTCTGCAAGCTTAACACAGATTTTCAAGGCTAAAAAACGTTCGTACCATAATCTCTCTATGTTTCTCGTATTCTGCAATATTTCAGCTTTAATAATCGCTCTATCTCATTTCTATCGACAGTTCTTTGATTTTGACACAAAATTCATCGATTTACTGTGTGCCGCTACTACTGGTTACGTTCCGGCTTGACCAACGCCAACGCCACACTCAATGGGACCTGTCGCCAAGGCGGAATCCATCTGCTGTAGCCGCGCTATGATTGGCCGTTGTATTTCGTTAATAACTCCTGAACAAAGCCGCGGAGAACATTTTCATAAAAGAAAAAGTTATTTCAAATGACCTTAAGAACCACCTTTTTCCATTAAATACAACATTTTTGGGACAACCTGTATTCATTAAAACGTTTCTGTTTTTTTATTTTGCTTTATTTTGCACTTTTAGATTGCCATTTTAATCGTGACAGTATCGAAACATTCTTTATTTCAGGTAAAATTGTTTTACAATTATAATAAAGTTTCTCAATCAAATTCATGTTCTTTTCCTTCTCAAGAACACTGACACACATGTGTGCATTATATGTACGTTATTAGTGTTTTTTAAATTAAAATTACTCTAAGTAAAAAATCAGATTAAAAACTCTGGATTCGTTACAGAATCTAACAACAGAAAAATAAAATGGAAGCATTGATAATCTTTTTAAACAATTTTGTTTTTACTTTGAAAAATTCATGCCTGAAGGGGTTAAATATTTTCTAACATAGGTATACATAGTTTTGTGTTTTACTGAAATTTGACCAATCTTGTAAAGTATTTTGAGTACTTCGACATTCAATTCTCCACTTTCATTAATTGAAACATAGTATATAGATATTTCAAATTACCAAAGTTCAGAGAACGAATCATGATTTTGTAATTTGTTAGCTTATACAGTACCATTAAAAATAAAATTGGTGTTGCATACATTAACATTAACGTGAAATCAATATAATAATGAAATGGAAAACTGAAAATTAGATCTTGGTATAATTACTTACATGTACCATAAAATGTGTGTTTCAAGCAATATTCAGCTTCTTTCTTTTTTACTGATACTAACATATTAAAACAATTTATAATAATACGTTTCATGTCTTTTTTATTCAAAATACTGATATATACAGTGACTGTCATTAATATTCGGAAGCTCTAAAAAAATGATAACTTTTTTAATATTGGACTATACGATTTGAACTTTTTTGAGAACAGCAATTAGTTTACTACATGATGTGAAGAGATATTTTTTCAAAAATTGCAATTAATCAGAATTGTAGAGAAAATACTGAAAGTTGCATTTTATAACTTAAATGTTTGTAGCTCATTGCAACGTCAACCGATTTTGATGAAATTTTCAGAATATGTTTAACTGATACAGAACAACGAAACGTGTTTTCTAAATTTTCCATATAAGCTCACATTGTATAGTTGTATAGCAAACTAATTGTTTTAACTTCTCAAAAAAGTTCAAATCGTATAGTCCAATATTAAGAAAGTTATCGTCTTTTTTAAGAGTGTCTATATATTAGTGAGAGTCTGCTGCATAAAGCCGTTTCGGTGATTTTCATTATTATATAAATTGATTGTACACACAATATAATAAAAGTTGTGTAAAATCTGAACCAATGCATCGTTACCGTTTCTATATTAAACTAAAATCGACTGATTTCGATTGCTCGGTACATTTATCGATCAGTTATCAATGTTTATTCAGATTTAATTGTTTATCTCACGGTGTTCCGTGCACCAACTGATCCTTCGCCGATAAAAACATTGATTTTACCGATCGGAGTCGTAAGTTTATGAGATGACTTAATACTACACTTTATTTATATTGTTTTATATCCGAATCGTACGATCAGATTCCAGCCGTGCAATCACATCGATAAACTTCGATAAAATCGTGGACCCACAATGGCGTCGATAAAGCCACGTAACATGTTGGTCCAGCAACGACAAACAAAATGAAACATTTCTAAAGGCTCGACTAATTCTTGCCACCATGGACGTTGAACGCTCTGCACCGCACCGCTGCGAAAAAAGATATTCCCAGTAAGCAACAGTCGAGTAAAAAAGGGTCTTTCGATAAATTATTATCATCCGGATTTACGTATTCAGACAAACGAACTCGAGAATCCGATCGGAGTTACGAAGCTAAGGCCTCGTTCACACCACGTTATATATTATGGAATTTCGGTATTATACGCGGAGTATCGATACGATTATTTGGCCGTTCCGAGTTTGAGAACTTTATATGTTTGCGCGATCGGGTTTATTCAGCTCGCACGAAAACATACCCGAGCGCCCGGAACATCTCGTGGCGTCCTGCGACAATGCCACCGCAGGATTTTAAAATTCGTCCACGTGCATAATCCTCAGAAAGTGCGGCGACGTTCCTCGTTTTTCCCTCCTGCGTCCCGATCCGACTCGAGATTAAACATTCTCTATTGGATTCGTCACTATACAGGGTGATTTGAAAAACGGCAACACCATCTGACCGTTTTCCCCTTACACCACGTATACTTATAGACCCGGCTTTAGATAACAAGCCTTGTTCCAAGATTATATCATCTACCAGATGACGGTTGTGGGCAAAGTGATATACCATAGTCTGTTGAGAAGTCGCAGTACAGTAAAGTCGCGTTATTTTGCAAACGGCTGTGTTCTGCACGGAGAAATATCGTGTAGGGATACTATTTTGAAGTGAAACTTCTTTGCTGAGGGTGCTACAATTTTCGAGTTGTTGAGAAAAGAATTTGTAATTCGCGCCCTACTAAGACGCACTTGACTAGCGTCATCTAGTGACTAGATCACTCGTTGACAATATGACGATAGATCACGATGTAACGCTGTGCGTAGCAGAACCACGTTTTGTATTCCAATCAATCTTATATTAATAAACTACAGCAACGGAGTTATATATATCCACGCATCAACTCTAACAGGTTATGGGCCCAGGAATATATATATTTTCTTGGCAGTTTATGAAATAAGTGAAAATAATAAGTGAAAAGTTTGTAGTAGCACGTGTTCGCAAAAATTCAGGGAA
>CM052243.1:1092062-1108648 GCA_028455795.1 Lasioglossum marginatum
ATATTAAAGCTCGTTTGAGTTTTGTCAAAAAATATATAAATTGGAATGGAAGACCTTGATTTTTTCAGATAAGTCTAATATAAATCGTATTTTATCAGATGGACGTTTTTGGTATTGCAAAAGGAAACGTGAATCCCTTTTGCCGTGAAACAAATAATTAAAGGCGGTGGTTCAGTCATGATATGAGGTTCCGTTACGGTATATGGGGTAGGTCCATTTCATCGAATTGAAAGTACAGTGAACCAGTTCACTTACAAAAACATTTTAGAACAGAATTTATTGGATGTTGTTGATAATATGCCGGCACAAGAATGTGATGTTCTTTTCCAACGCGATAACGCCCCAGTGCATTCTGCAAAAAACGTCAAAAATTGGCTAGAGTCTCAACAATTTCAAACGATGTCGTGGCCTGCTCGAAGTTCAGACTAAAAATCCTATCGAGAATGTCTGGGCATATTTACAAATGATATTAGCGAACAACTACAGTGATCCACCAACGACAATAAATGATTTGTGAATACTACGAATACTTTCCCAGAATACTGCGAAAATATAATTTCAAGTATGCCTAAACGTATTCAAGCCACTGCCAAGGCTAAAGACTTCTGGACAAAATATTAAATGCATAAAAATATGAAATGTTTATTTGAAAATGAATTGTGCACGAAAACAATTTGTATTTATCAAAATAGTAATAATATCATGATTGTTTAAAGGGTATAGCCGGATAAGCATGGGCCAACGGCACCCGCTCCGATTTTCCTGATTCCTGTCTTAAAACATCGTTTTACGCGCCGACTTCCTGTTCGCTCCCATCACCAGCCACCGCAAAGGGACTCGGTCGCTGCGCCGCTACTGATCAAACCGAGCGTTTACCGGCATACTTTATTTTTTTTGACACTGTTCCACCACTTCTGAGATTTTTATACAAAATAGGTTAGCATCATAGCAATATTTTAGAATTTTTTGGTAGGTGTCAATCCAGGAGAAGATAGTTAAAAAAATTCCCAAAAAATTAAGCAAAAAATTCTGAAAAAAATCTGAAATATAGAGTGTATCTATATCTTTTGTTTGCCGTTTATCCCATGTCGATATCTTTTCTCGTTTTAGAGCAAATTGCATTTAAGTGCGGGGGAATTTACCCCAATATCATCCCTATCGGTGGGGGTAGACATTTGAAATTTTACACAATGTTTTTTTAGACATAAAACGATGTTTTAAGACAGGAATCAGGAAAATCGGCTATACCCTTTTTTGGAAAGCTAAAATATTGTACTTAATACTGTGTATTTTGTTTTTTTTTATTCTATATGCAAACATTAGATAAAAATACATTTTTGTAAGAATATCGTATGTGTCTTCACTTTTGCTCCTCACTGTATTAGTCCGTGGTGTCTAAAATGTAACAATTATTAATATTGGATGTAGTAGTTCCGTATCTTTTAAAAAATTGATTTTTTCACATAAGTAAGAAAGTTAATAGAAACTGGTTACGTTTGGTGCTCGGTAGTGGCAATGTTGAATATAGACTATGATTTAACGTAACAAAATGCGGACGCTGCAGGACGTGGGATTTCTAGTGATTTTAACTAGCGAGTAATTCTGAAAGGTTAGTCAGCGAGTAACCCCCAATAGCATAATCTGTTGCTTCTTCGCGATAGTGGTCACGATGGAAAGCACCGCGGGAGCCTGAACAGTGAAAAAGCGATAATAACGAGTGGTTCGGACTATACATATACATAGGCTGTGTCAAGCGACGGATGCGAATAGTCAACAGGGTCCTATGTAGGCACGTTAGAGGGAAAAAGGGATGGATAAAGCTGGGTAGAAAGGGGGTGGGCCGGTGCGGGCCCTTTGTTAGGACGCGTGCCCTTGCACGTGTGCACGACTAATGCATACGCACTTCTGTTATACACCATGCCATGGCGCAGGGGCGGATTTCAAAGCCATAAATTCTTTTTTCAAATCGTTGTCGCTGCCGAAACTTCGTTACCATCGCCCGTGAAAGCAACAAGTATGCCTGCGATCCGATTTCAACGGAAATAATCCATATTCTTTCGAAATACGAATAACAATTAACACTTCCCCGACCGGATGTTTATTAATTCTTCCTTAAACGAGCATCAGTAGCAAGTTAGAGGATTTTATGCATTTATGACAAAAACAAGTAGGCGTAATTTAAAACACTAAAAACATTAGAAAAATTTAAAAATACTGTTATATCATTTTCAATCTACTAAACATATTAAGAAAGAAAATAAATTTCTATTTCACTGCAGTTTGGTGCAAATTAGGTAGAAAATTTTGCATAAAGATCCGCTGTCTATAAATAACAGATAATTTAAATCAAAAAAATTTATTAGAACTGTTATTACAACATTTATTACGTGTTAAGTAACTTATGTAAAAAATTATTATAAGTAAGATACTAAATTATTTGAACATGTACAGCACAATATAGATCATTTGTTTAAATTTTTATTTCAGTTATAATTATGGATTGTATGGATTCATGACAACAAATGTGTTGAAATACAAACCTGTAGAGATATCAGCAGAATTCAACTTATTTTCGACTTTGTTAACCCCTTGCCGTATTTTAACGAGTCACGCTCGTCACGAAGATTTTTATCAAAGCTTAATAAATATGAATGTTACGCCTTTCTTTTTAAATGAAATATTTGATTCGTTTGTAATCAATATTTAAGCATTAAAATAAATGTAGTTATACAAAAAATATAAATTTTCTTTTCTCTTCGACGACATTTTTGGGGATAAAGACGTTTTAATCGCTGTAACTGTAAATAATATGATACAGCAAGGTGTTAAAGAACCCTCATACTTCATACTTTATTCAAAATTTGAAGAACTATTTTGAATAAAAAGTGACATTAAATCGAAGGGAACATCTTGTTTATAAATCTAAATTGTCCATTCTCGAGAAATTCTCGATATTCGAATTGTAATGTCCTCGGACAAAGTAAAAGCTTCGAACTTAAATGCGAGTCCAAATTTATTATTTTTTATTGAACGGAATTACCATACTTGAAATATTGATAATTTCTCGAGAATCGGAAATGTAGTGTTACAATATTTTTTGGATGCCCTGTACATAAAATATGAGTATTACAGTGTGTATATAAAAAACGTAATTCAAACAACGATTTACATTTGGATAAAATTGACCCTGCAAGTGTACGACGGTTAATATTCAAAGTATGATAATGTCTGGAGCCTAGTTTTTCATGAAACTATAAAAACAATCTTGACTCGTTGTTACGCGTTGTTAATGTTACGCCTTTATTTTTAAATGAAATAAAATTCGATTCGTTTGTAATCAATATTTAAGCATTCAAATAAATTTTCTTTTCTCTTCTACGACATTTTTGGAGATAAAGACGTTTTAATCGCTGTAACTGTAAAGAAAATGATACGGCAAGGGGTTAAAGTATCCCGAATGTTTATTTTAATTAAAAAGATTCCATATGGCCTATATTTACAAATGCAATATACATATACATTGGTAAGATATCGATTCTTGTCTGTTTTGGAAGTTGTTCATTTTTGCAATCATGTATTACCTAAAGGTCATTTCGAAGACGTATATAATGAACTCGGCTTTTTCTGTACTTTCAGAATATCAAAACAAAAATATGGCACTCCATTTAAAAAAAAATATGAATAGACTTTGAAATAAGGTGAAGTGGGGTAAGTGAGTACGAGTTTTTGCAAAGGCTTACTTTAAACTTGTGTATTTTCAGTCTACTATGTAAGAACTTAATGCTGTCGGTATCAAACGCTTGCCACAGTTATTACTGATGAATTAATATTACGTAGGATTCTAATTTTTCTTGAAACGTTTCATTTTGATAGGATATTGTAAAAAATGTCAATTACTATGCAGTTGCCCCGAAAATGGGGCAAGAGCGTAACTTAGAGTTAAAAATGCTTTCAAACCTTGTTTCAAGTGCTACGGGGCATGAAAAGAATTATTAACAAGCCTGCTATAAAATGCTTTTTATTGCATTAAATTATATTGTTTGGTTTTATAGTTATCCATTTTTAAACAAACGAGTACTTTCATGCTGAAATATGAAAGGAAATACAGTGATATTAAAACGAAGCTTAAAAATGCTTTCAAACCTTGTTTCAAGTGCTACGGGGCAAGAAAAGAATTATTAACAAGCCTGCTATAAAATGCTTTTTATTGCATTAAATTATATTGTTTGGTTTTATAGTTATCCATTTTTAAACAAACGAGTATGTACTTTCATGCTGAAATATGAAAGGAAATACAGTGATATTAAAACGAAGCTTAAAAATGCTTTCAAATCTTGTTTCAAGTGCTACGGGGCAAGAAAAGAATTATTAACAAGCCTGCTATAAAATTGCATTAAATTATATTGTTTAGTTTTATAGTTATCCATTTTTAAACAAACGAGTACTTTTATGCTGAAATATGAAAGGGGATACAGTGATATCAAAACAAAGTTTAAAATATAAATATGATATTTATTATTAGAAAAATTTTGTCGCTACAAATATAGGGTAATACCCTACTTACCCTTCATTATATAAGAATTATAGTACAAAAAATAAACTGAAATAGTGAACATGAACTGCCTATATACATAGTACGTACTTACCCCACCGTGTCGTAGGCACTTGCCCTATATAACAATATTTACGGGGCAAGAGCGAATTTGTGTTTTTATCAATTTTAAAAAATGCAATAGAAACTGTTTATCTAATGTAAACTTACATCAATATCTGTTGTACTCACTTAACTTATAAATTATTGCACGTTCAAAATAATCTCAAAGTTGTACACGCACTTCTTACGTGACAGTTTACCACTGGTTAATTTAAGCGAAAAAAACACCTTTATTCTTGGGCGCCATCTGTTGCGAATAGTTCGCATATTATATTAATAAAAACAACCATAGCACATTAATAAAAACAACCAATTAACGCACTTGCCCCATTTCGCACTTACCCCACTTCACCTTAACCCTGAAAAGACAAATATACAAATTTTTGTTGTCACAGTGACATTTTACATAGCAAAGGATGATAAACGTTCCTCTACATCAGAGCAATAATTAATTCTTTTGTAATCGATTTCTGTAATCGATTATTTAAAATAATGATTACCTTCTGTAATTTGTAATTATTAATCAGTACTTTTTAAATCATTCAATGATTAATTATATTTTATACGTAAGTTTATATTGTACGTTTATAAAGTTCTTCACATCATCGTAATTGCCTATTGCTGTATGATTCAGAAGAACTAAATGTTATTGCTAATGTTTGCTCTAGCTTTTTAGCACACACCGTGTTATATGTATAGTATTTTAGACAAATATCCTCTAATAAAAAATCTTTTCATTTTATATAATACATCACTGTCATCTTCGGCTCCTTTTGAGAGAGATTATTTTCATACTCTACTAAAAATCTACGGAAAACACACAAATTATCAGATAAAATGCGTTTTAAAATATAATAAAATTATGGAATAAAAGGATAAAAAAATATAAAAGACGTTTTAATCGCTGTAACTGTAAAGAAGATGATACGGCAAATGGTTAAAATTGTTAAAGGTAAAAATATATGGGTATTAGCAATATCCAAAATGGTCGCTGGCTCTTCTTACACGAAAAGTGCTTGTTGAAAAAATAAATCATGTGTCCTCTGAAGCATATTTCCGACAGCAGGATTATTTGCAGGTAGCATTTGTTTCGTCGCGATGGCGGTAGCAAATTTTTCTTCTCGAAGTTGGAAGTTCGGATGGAAATAATCTACAGCGGAGCCTGTTCAAGTGATCGACATCCGGCTAGAGTCTGGCTCGCTTGATTATTATCATTAGTCACGTACCCTCGCGCAGAATTTTGTCGCATATGCGTCATATTTCTTCGCCGAAGTCTGGCTTCTGCTTCGCGGTGGTATTTTAACCGTAACCGCAAAAAACTCGCGTTAGATCCGTTCGCGTGAATTAAACCGTATAGCTTGGGCTGAGTCGCGCAAAAAAAAGACGCGTTTCTTCTGCTCGTTTTGCGGTCGGACAAATCCTGGGAGAGAAAACGCCTCAGATTTTTAGCTTCTGCCGATTCGTGACTATGCCGACCGATTACTTCGCCGAAATCAAGTGGTTTTAGGAATGTTTACTGTCTTTGAAGTTACACGAGGTACAAGTAGATAAAAGTTGAATATACTCCATGTTGAACTTCAAAACTTTCAAGATGTTTTGTATTTCTTTTCATTAGGGACCAAAAATATGTAACAATTATTCTAACATTTTTTACGATAAAAATCATTGATAAAAAGTTAATTATTATTGAAATTTAAGATAATCGACACAACGTACATAAAGAAAAAATCGAAGAACAAAATGATTAAATATTTCCTTATATCGATCGTAGAGTTGTTAATAAAACATATATTAATGCTATCGGCGCACTGGTTCGATCAATTGTTATTTAAAAGCAATTTTGCAAATTACCACATTAACTTCAACGTTTCGATCTTAATTTAGATCATCTTCAAGAAATAATTGCGTCTGTAAATTATTATATATTATAATATTGTACTGCATGTTAAACTAGGTTGAGGAAAACTATTACCCACTTGTTTTGTGAAAAAGAATTTTTAATTTCGTTGAAACAGTGAAACACGTGTTGAAAGAACGAATCAAATCATCGATCGACGTATTGGCCAATCAATATTTGGCGGTAAAGTTGAATAGTGAAATGTCTTTACAACCACTTTTAACTGCTTATATACCTGTTGATGTTATGGTAATATTTAATTGACATTCAAATTACTTTTGACCTAATTACATACAGTTCTGATTGTATGTGAGAACAAGTAGATGTTAATTCATTTGGTGAAGCAACAAAGGAATTTTATATATTTGAAAAATTTCAAAACAGCTTTTAATAACAATTGATCGAACCAGTGCGCCGATAGCGCACTTAATATATTTTTTTATTAAAATGATTAAAGCTTTGCACTCCGAATTATTTTTCAGTTTTGTTGCCAACAACTCTCTACTATTTTAAATGTTCCATTTGAAATTTCCTTCAAGGGACAGTTCGTTGATTGCTATAATATAGTATAAAAATAAGTTTTAAACAATTTTGTTTACTAATTATATGAAATATAGATTTGTGACAAAGATACATGAATAAGCATTTAAAACAGTAGAATCATAAAAAGAATTGGAAAATATAATTATTTTAAATAAAATAATTTTGTAAAAACGAATAGTACAACCATACACCAGGACTCATTTTATAGCTTGGAGCCTCTATTATCACAGTGCATTTCCCACTAAGACATTTTTACATGAAAACATTGAAAACCCATTTTACCTAAAAAAAGTCTACGAACTGAAACATTCCCAAAAGTTTTCAAAAACTTTCTCCGTAAATGAAATTACCATACTCTTGGAGATCGAAGCCTCTTTTTTATATCAAGTCCTTATTTTTTCACTGATTTGTGGAACAGAAACGACGAATAATTTCGTCTAACTAATACTAAGTACTAACATACACATGGCACACCTCTCGATAAAAGTTCGATAAAAAAAGCACATATCAATTTTTCAAATCAGCGTTCTAAAAAGGATGCTTCAATCTTTAAAACTGTGGAAGTTTCATTCACAAGAAAAATCTTTGAAAGTTTTTCGGGAAAATGGGTCTTCAGTTTCTTGCCTGCTGCATCATAAAAAGATATTGGAATAAAGCGAACGATGGATTACGAAACAATTTGAATATAGGGAATTTTCGAGAATCGGGTATTCTAGTATTGAAATGCTTGGGTCCACTGTGTTTTTGCAGATCGGAAAATTAGTGGCGCCAGTTGATAGAGCCGCTGCACAGTGGTCAGTGGTTCAGAATCGCCAAAACATGGCGAAAAATCGAATACATCCTCTAATTTTTTCGAAAATCGGTATCCCGCGGGTTTTCGGGTCGCTGATTATGAATCTGAAAATCTGTTTGTTAACTTTGTTCAGGGACGACTCTGTTCCACTCGTATATGTATGGACATACAATTGTTTATAGGAGAAATTTGATTATTATCAGGAGAAAATTTGGAAAATCTCATGCTTGTCACATTAAATTTTGATTGTAATTATTAATTTTCGAATAAAAAATGTATCAAATAATTGATCGCCTATTATTTGAAAGTTGTATTATGTAAATAATAATAACTATTGGAAATTTCCTTTATCAATAACTGTTATGAGCGATCGAAATGAACTTCTATCATTGATAACTGTTATGGGCGATTGAAATAAATGTCTCTCATTGATAACTGTTAATTTCGATGACTCATTGCTAGATTGCGAATCTTTATGCAAAATAAAAATTGTCTGCATCGATTGCAAAAAATAGAAACCAAATTGAATGTTATTTCTTCCCTTATATAATGATTTTAATACAGGAGAAATCATATATTGACATCTTGAATTCCTAAAATTTTTCAACAATTATCAATTTCATTCATTCAATTTTGCTATGAATGCATAAAGATCCTTTCGATCACTCCCAACAGTTATCACTGAGAGAAGTTCATTTCGATCATTATCAATCGGTCTTGCACTCCAAATTCACCCTTTTTCAAGTCAATTTCACCCTTTCGCAAATCAATTTCACTCTGTTGCAAATCAATTTCAGCCTTTTGCAAATCAAATTCAACCTTTTCCAAATATACTATTTTGAAGTAAGTTTTGTAAAAATATTAAATCAAATGTAAATGAATTGTTAAGGAGTTCAACATTTTATTTATTGCAAAGATGTACATCAAATACTTATTTAAAAGTAATTACTAGACTCCGGATTTTTATGCAAAATAAAAAATTTGTGCATCAATTGCAAGGCACAGGAGCTTTATGTCAATTTATATTTTTCATTAATAATTTTAATGTTATGAAAATAATATGTTAATACTCGTTAATAAAAGTTTTTTAACGTGTTTACTGTATTAAATTGCATCTACTCATTTTTGTAAATGCATAAAATCCGGAGTCTAGTAATTACCAATTCATTATGTTTGTAATGTATGAAAACTGTGTGTAGATATTGTTGCACATATTGCGCGTTAGAGGCATCCCTAGCTTCAATAACAAGGCGTATTGTAATAAACCGTTATCCTTGACCGGTATCTCGCGATATCGATACTCGCAATGCTCGACATTCGTAACACTATGTATAATACTTTCGTTGTAGCCATTTCCTGATTAATAAATATTAAAAATGAAAGTACATATGTATTTATTGAAGCGTATTAAGTATTGAGTCTTATGTTTTCCTCGCAGTAATGACACCGTTCGCGTGTGTCTATATAAATATATAATTTAACCCTTTCGGTCACGAATTATTTATTCCTGGAAAAAAATCATGGCTTTGCTAAGCAGTTCTTTGAATTAAATTATGATTTTTCAGTTGTATAAAATATCTCCGTGGAGGTCCCCAAGGTGGGATGGGGGTGTATCTCTGGGAAGGTGGGAAGGTTATGACAATATGAGGACAACGTTTACAAACAATAAAATTTATCGAATTTAGATACACTAAGCATTTATTTAGTATGTCCTTATATGTATGAGGACGCCATGACCGAAAAGGTTAATCTCATTAAATAAATAATTAATTTTAAATATCCTTATCCAGATAGCACAGAGACATCTCAAAGACAGCTGTAAGACCTCTGCCGCAATATGTTCGGACGTCTGAAAGTCGTCTGAACGGCTCCCGAACGGCTCCCGAGAGTCTCCTAAATGTCTTGTGTTACAAAACGTACGTCTTAGAGACGTCTTCGGACGTCTTTTAGACGTAGTTTAGGCGTCTTTTTAGACGACATCTCGGAAACGACATCTTTAAGACGTCTTATTTCAGACGTAAAAACGCCGTCGCTAAATAGACCTCTTTAAAGACGTCTTTTTGGGACGTAAGACGTTCAGACCTAAAAACAATGTAAAACAGACGTCTATGAGACGTCGGGTGCTATCTGGCTAATGGGTGAAATTGAAATGAAAACGGTGAAATTGATTTGCGAAAGGGTGAAATTGATTTGCAAAAGAGTGATTTTGAACTGCAGAAGCTATATCGGCATAAATTTCATTGATTTTTGAGAAAGTTGAAAAAATTGACTTTTGGCCAGGTTTTGGCGATTCTGAACCACTGTGCGCTGGTGTCTGTCGACAATGCGCGCGAGCAAGTGTGAAACACGTGCGTCCATACTTAAATGTATATTAAATGAACGGTATTTCATACGGTTTACCATCAAGAAGGCTCGAGACAACTGTTATCGAGAATCACCTAGTGCCGCAGGGTCCACTTACGACTTACAACCGCACGGTACAAGAAAGAGAGACTTCCATATCGATTGGAGTCGCGTGGCCGAAGCGTGGCTGCTGCACCGCCTCTCTTTCTTCAACGTTCCACACGTACCACTGGTTCGAACGAGATGGTGAAATAAGGAACGGACGACAAAGATGCTCGACCAGACGGCTTGGGAATCGGCGAGGGAAGAAGAAAGAGGGACAAACGTTTCAGACACGCTTCGTTCGTGTGCCTGAAACGTCTGACGCGAGACCAGCTGCCCTTTGGCGTGCTGTTTCCTCCAAACGGAATCTCGTTTGGTTCACGACAATGCGATCATCGTCCTTCCCTTCTGACAACAGAAAGTTTAAAGGGAACGGGACAGGGTGCTCGTCTTGGTCATTCAACGAACATCTGATCGACAATGCACTCACATTTTCCAACAAAAATAGCCTCCACGGACCATTCAATTACCTTCCCTTCGATTAAAGCTTGCGGTCAGATATCGCGAAAGAAATAATCAGATACCATCGCATCGACCGCCGCTAATGGACACCGCCGCAACACCGCAACACGCTTGACAAACCCAATCTTACCTGGAGACATCCAACAGTCCAGAGCTGAGGAAAATAGCATTTTAACACTAAACCTACCACCACCGGTCAAAATGACCAGTTCCAGATTTTTTATTTTACAATTATTGAAATAATCAAAATGATTGTATAGATATCTTTAGTAGAGCACGCATTACAATAGGAGCCGCACAAAGTCTAAATAAAATTAATCTTGTCATTTTTATAAGGGAACATGTTCCAGTTACTTTTAAGGCTCGGTAGGTTTAGTGTTAAATAGTAAATAATAAATAATCCTATTTATTTTAAAGTATGTGTGCAACTTTGAATATAAAATATTTTATTTGATGCAGTAATTTTTGAAAATAAAATAATTTATTTGAAGCAGTAATTTTTGAAAATAGTATTTCATTTGAAGACTATTGAAAATATTTGTATTTTATCTTTCTTTATTTTCAATTTCAATTTGAAATATTATTGCTGAAAATAATGGTTCGAATTCAATACATTTATGAGTGTAGATCGTTTCTTAACGATAAGATAGATTGTATGTTTATGCGGTTTCTCAGAGTATTATAACAATAAAAACACAGTAAAATATTTTATTTTGTGGATCAAATTGTTGCAATAGAAATATTTTATTTTGAGGTTCGGATTGTTAAAATAGAAATATTTTATTTTCGAATTTGTATATCTTATTTAACATACTATTTTCTTTAAGCAAAATAAAATCAAAAATAATAAATTGTATTTGAAATATTTGTTTCGCCAAATAATTCCCTCGTCTGCAACAGTCCACTCATTCTTTCTTTCTTTTTTTTATTAGGAAATCTTCCGTGAGATTTATTACAATTAAAATTACAAGATTTCAATAAATTATGTGTAAAAAGACTGTTACAGCGTGATTCTGCACCATAGGATCGATGAAGATCTAATAAAAAAAGTTTTGTGTAAAACGTAAAACGTTATAGTAAAAAACGTATATAGTAAAAAACGTTATGTTGTTATGTTGTAATGAAATTCTGAATCAAGTAAGTTTACGTCTTATTTGAACTTTAACGTCAATTTTCAAGAGAACAGTTCATTTTTTAAGAATCAGTTACAAGATACAAGATACAAGAACAAGATACAAACTTTTTACACATAATGTCTTGACACCTTGTACATTACAGACTACATATAGTGAATAACGGGATCGTTAATAACATTGTGAGGAGAGAAAGAAAAAAAAGAGCAGTCTACTCATTCTTCTGCCATACTGTTATTTACAAGATCCTTTGTTATTAACAAGATCCTTTCTAGTTTATTCTGATATTCATTGTGCCTCATTAATATGAATCAATGTATTGTTATTTAATATTTAATAACAAAGCTAGAACTGCCAGACAGATATTTTAGTGTACTTATATCATAAAGTCACTTTCATATGAGTACATTTCTTCATTCTCACTGTGCATACTACTGCACACACTGTGATCAAAATTGCACAGGATCTAAATAATTGAGATTTTGTCATTTTCATAAAGCAATTCATGTTATACGATGCTTTGATATCACCTCATGTGAAATTGAGAAGTGAAAATTATTGGAGCGAGTTTCAAATAATTTTTATTAGATAAACAATGTGTTTCAGACTTGCATTTTACACCTAATCTTATTATCTCGTTGTCTCTTCGCGGCGTCGTTTTACGTTCGTTGATTTATTGTTCTACATTTGGTCGCTTCGACAGTTTAGAAAGCGAGGAATTATTATATCGAGCGTACGAAGTGAAAAGAAGAAATGGTCGGATTGTAACAGTTAATAAATTGCATAAACGTGTCACGCGGTAGAAGAATAAAAGGACGAGCTAAAAATATAGCTCGCATTTTACGCAATACCCTTTAACGAGCCCGCGTCATTTGCACTGATTTGAAGCCAGTTTATTCGTGAACGACGTCGATAGTGAAATGTAATTTCGTGCATGGTGACTTGCAGGTACCTCGTTGCAATGCAGGTGAGAGTGGCTTGCACCTGGGTTCGCCGAAATTAACCAGCATGCAAACGACGATCGCGCGGACGTTTCATTCAAAATACAATCGACTCGAATAATTAACTAATTAAATAATCGCGGTTGTTGTTGTTATATATTTAAATTGTACCGCTGCCGAAATTTGCGGTTGCGCAATGTCGCCGAGTAGCGACACGTTTTCTTATCGCATTTGCCGAGAGGTGCGATAACGGATTTTAATTAAAGAACAATTCGTTAGACACAGGGATTCTATATTTCCAACCTGAATTTCTTATTCAATTATTTCACACGAACTGTAATTTCAGCTCTGCTCCTTTGTTAACAATAATGTAGTGGACCTGTGTTTCTCAAATTAATAGTTAGCGGAATTTATGAATTTATGGCAAAAATAGTTAGGTACAATTTAAAAGAGAATTATTATTTTGAGAATTATTTCCAACTTACTAAAATTATTAAAGAAAGAAGTAACCTTTTGTTTGGCGCCTGCTTTTTACAATTCTAGTCTATTAGTTATATACAATAGTTAGATAATAATTCTACAACCCCACAACTATCCAACCCCATTATTATTATTGTAAAATCTTACAATAATAATAATCCTATTAATAAAAATAGAACTTCAAATCCTGGAGAATAAATTCGTTGAATATTCGCCGATAAATTTCTGTTACATAATGGTTCTACCAATTCAGATCAACAGATACTGATGATAGAAATTGTGAAAAGTCAAGGAAGAGACGCCCCTTTGAGAAGTGTCGAGGAAAATCTTCAGTAAAACTATAGCAACATGTTATCGGTTCCCTTTACAGCTGGAAAATTTGGAACAGAAGTTCCGCCATCGGTTTGTGGACCCTCTGGCGTATTTCTCTTCACGTCCAGCAAGAGGGACGGCCTACGTCGGGTGTTAAGTTCTCCAATTTTTCTTCGGGGCTTATTTCCTAATTACGAAAACACTCGTTTCCTCGTTTCGTAGTGTGACGGGGGAGGAAGGCGGGTGACTCGTGGCTTCCGACTTCCTCCGTTAGGCCGGACAGATAGCCGATTCCAGGTTTCCACCGAGCGGTTCTGTCTTATTGCTCGCGTCCAATATCCATGGAGCATAACATATGCGGGCAGATGGTTTCTGCCCCCTTCCAGCTCCCCTTCTTTCCACCAGACCTGGCCTCATACGATTTTGGTCTTCGTCTTTCTCTTCCTCCCCTCGGTCGGTCTCTCTGTCTCCCTCTTTCCCCCTCGTCCTGTTTCCCTTCGTTCAATCGTACCCGATCCAAAAAAGCCGGAGGCACCCTCTACGTAGAGTGCTCTCGCCTGTTGCCCACCCCAAAAATATCCCGGGACTCATCCAACCACCCTGTGCACCCATCAGCCACGTGCACAGTGGTTCTCTCCTTCGCTGACAACCACTTGTGGAGTTTCTCTTTTTATAGATTCCGCTACGTTCGCGATGCTCCTCCGATTAGCGTAACGTTCGTTGCTAGCGTAGGGGAGACCGAGTTGACTAACTTTTAACATATTTAATTTTTACCAATGGACCATTAGTATTTTCCTAACTTGTTGTACACCAAAACTTTGCACATTGACTTGGGCATACAGATTTAATTTTGAAAATCGCTTTGATTGAACCTAGTTGTAGTTTTCATCAAATTTAGATTAGTGAGAGCAATAAGTCAACAAACCCCGGTTGTGAGGTTAGTTGACATATCTGGGGTTAGTTGACTTAACAGTTACTTTTAAGTGTTCAAGAAAAAATAATAGTATAAGCAATACTTAAATTTTTATTTGTTCATACATATTTGGTGTAGTGAATCAGATGATGATTTGTAGGCAAAATTAAGCCAAATTAGGCTTACAAATCATCATCCGAGTCACAGTTAATACACACATCTGATGCATTTTTCGTGAGCTAATTTGCTGCAACGTGTGCACTGCACTCAGTTTTCACCACAAACGCTATCAGTGTAAGATTCATTGCAGATCAAGCATTCTGAATCATCTTCTGATTCTGAGGACAAGGAATCTTTCTTGAATTACGTAAATCCTATGCTTAGTCAAGTAGCTCCGTTCGACATTTTTATGATTATAAGGGCCACACTAATCATGAAAATATATCAAGCAGTACTTAATGGACAAAAATTGATAAATAGTCGAAACAAGAATATTTACTTACCGCCGATGTTTTTAGATTTTTTATTCTTATTGGTATAACACGCAAGTTTTGGTCACTACAACACATTACATGATGAGCTAGTCATCCTTATGTTTCAATATCGCGGAAAGCAGCATCATCTACTTCATAGTATTACAATTAGAATGGATTAGTCGACTAACCTCATTAGTCAACCAGCCCCGGTCTCCCCTCTACTGCTTCACCCCTCCTAGAAAATATTCTAGCGAAATCGTAAACATTATTCTTGAATAGGTATGGCGTGAAATGCTACTTTTGGATCGCTCGTGATCGCTCGCAACACGGTGATTTTTTTTCGCGCAAGTCACAGAGACGTAACCTGTATGTTTTATTTTAACAACATATAGAAGAATATAAGACGTTTCTCAAACTATTATTTGCATTGCCTATAATTGTTAAGTAATACATATACGTATACATACCCAGATAGCATTGAGACATCTCAAAGACATCTGTAAGACGCCTGCCGCAAGATATTCGGATGTCTGAAAGACGTCTGAACGGCTCCCGAACGGCTCCCGAAAGTCTCCTGAATGTCTTGTGTTACAAAACAGTACGTCTTAGAGACGTCTTCAGACGTTTCCAAATAGACGTCTTATAGATGTCTTCAAGACGTCTTTTTGGGACGTGAGACATTCAGACCTAAAGACGACGCAAAACAGACGTCTATGAGACGTCGGGTACTATCTGGGTATACATTATTTGCATTACCTATAATTGTTAAGTAATACATATACACACATAAACAAAATAAATTGTCTGCACTTTTATACTATTTAGATAAATATTACGATTTCGAAATCGAGAGGACGAATTAATTTTTTTCATTTTTAAAAACTGAGATAAGGCAAGGAAAATAAAATTGAATATTTTTTATTTTTGTTATTAAGGATTAGGATGACAGTGAGCAAATTCAATCTGGATTAAAAGATCACGATCACGGCGTGAATGAAGTTAAAATCACGACCGTGATCGTGATTCTGAGATCACTATGATAAATCACGATCCGTTCTTGAACGTACTATTCAAACGTATATTAAATATGGAAAACGTATATGTAGCCCCGTACAAGGCGGATATCGGGTCACTTCTGACTCATAACTTCTTCGTATGTATGTTTCTCTTATTTGTAATTGTAGTATGTTCTTTAAATGCTAAACTAAGTGAAGTAAAAGAAAAACAAAAAGTATGTATCGGGTCACTTCTGTCCCACAACAGAGTTCTTATGTATGTTCCTCCTATTTGTAATTTTAGTATATTCTTTAAATGCTAAAAAAAGAATAAGTGAAGTAAAAGAAAAACAAAAGTATGTATCGGGTCACTTCTGACCCACAACAGAGTTCTTATGTATGTTCCTCTTATTTGTAATTTTAGTATGTTCTTTAAATGCGAAAATAAGTGAAGTAAAAGACAAGCATAAGTATGTATATGCGTGTATATGCATATACACTGGCTCCTATTAATGAATATATATATATATATATATATATAT
>CM052243.1:1108748-1217348 GCA_028455795.1 Lasioglossum marginatum
TTAGTTAAAGCTAACTCGGAATATAAAATCATTTTTAAAAGAGTCTACCCAACTTCGACTTCTTCGTTCCAAATCCCCAAACAAAGCCATAGAATTTAAGAAATCCTCAATTACCCGAACCGAAGCCGGTGAATGCAGGTAGGTTCAAAACTGCGTTGTATCTCAATTTTAATCTTTCAAATTAACTATCAAATCTTTGATACGTTCACCTGAGGACGTAACAATATATATATATATTCGGACACTCTATTATTTAATTTATAAAAAATTATTTTTTTTTATAAAAAAACGATAATTTTTTAAATATTGGACCATACGACTTGGATTTCTTTGAGAAGTTCGAATAATTAGTTCACTACATGACGTGGACAAAAAATGTTGTTCAAATTGCAATTGGTCAGCATAGCGGAGAAAATACTGAAAGTTGTATATCCAACTTTCTTACGTGGACCATTTCATGTTTCAATTAAAGGCCGAACATTTTATATCACAATTAAAGGCCGAAAATCAAAAACAACTGCAATTTTAACAATTGTTAAACTTTGTAACTCGTTGCAACGTGCGCCAATTTTCATGAAATTTTCAGAATGTATATAATTGATAGAGATCTCCAAAATGTATTTTTTCTTATATATTGCTTTATCTGCAAGTTAAAAAAATTGTTTCTTCTCATCATGTAGTGAACTAATTGTTCTACCTTCTTAAAGAAAAAGTCGCATGGTCATTAGACCATTATTATTAATCTTAACACAATTTTTAATATTAATAAAAGAAGTTACCGTCCTTTTAAGGATATCCGAATATTAATGGGAGCCACTGTTTGTAAGTTGCACCTGAATGAAGAATATTTATTCGGGAATTTCTATATAGTGTCATACCTAAGTGATAAATAATTGTTGCTCTAAGAATTTAGATCGATCTCGTAAAACCAAACAACTTGTGTAAAAAATACTGGAACTTTCAATTCGTGTAAAAAGAATTTGTCTAAAACCAAAATTGAGTGTACAGAACTACAACGATGCAAAGTTTAAAGAAGATCGATGTAGAATGAAGGGGCAAGTCTAATAGGGGTGTGTTGAATAGTGTCCTTTTAAAATCTGCGCTTTAATCCTCCGCATGCTATGCCGGGGTCATTCGTGACCCTTCGTGGTAGCGGTAGGGGTAAGCTCGAGCGACCGTCAATATTTTGATTCCGATATAAGACTACGCTTTTTATCTCGAAATAATATATAAGTCAATTATTTAAAAAATTAATTTTTCTACGGCAATTTCGCGGAAGCAAATGAAATCGAATGTATTTTTTTTTTATAAATCGAATGTACAGGGTGTCCCATGGTAAGTACCGTTTGATATAACTCCTGAAAAGTACGGGATTGGACAAAAATGTACAGGAACTTTTGCCATCATTTTCTATGTAGACTGTCACTGTGA
The DNA here is from genome assembly GCA_028455795.1 of Lasioglossum marginatum. Classification (NCBI taxonomy): domain Eukaryota; kingdom Metazoa; phylum Arthropoda; class Insecta; order Hymenoptera; family Halictidae; genus Lasioglossum; species Lasioglossum marginatum. The sequence goes on from CM052243.1 coordinate 1,110,180, forward strand.
CAAAAACAAATTTTTATATTTACCTTTTTAAGGTCATTTCAAGGTCACTTCGTGTTTTTTAAATGGAATGCCATATTTTTGTTTTGGTATTATGACAGCATAGAAAGGAACAAGTTCAGCATACGTCTTTGAAATGACCTTGTGGCAATTCATGGTTGAAAAAAATGAACAACTTTCAAAACAGACAAGAATCGATATCCTACCAATCGATATCCTTTATATTTTTTGTACGAATGCGTAAATATTGATTACTAGATATTGTTTATCCATTTTCCAATTTTTGTAGATAAATTTTAAGAAAGTGGAATGAAATAAAATCCTATTTTGATGGGAACAGCCTTTGTAGATCTAAAACAAATAAAAATTGTACAAGTCTATCGAGTTTAATGTTCTAACCATCTTTGAAAATTTTCGTAAGCCATAAATGCATAAAGATCCGCAGCCTATTGATTACAAAGCAATCAAATTTTATTTCATTTAAAAAGAAATGCGTAACATTCATATTTGTTAGACTTTGTTTGACGAGTGTGAAATCTTCGTGACGAGTGTGACTCGTTAAAATACAAGGGGTTAAAACCGAGAGAAGCGAGTAAAGTATTGAAAGAAGCACGATGTGGTGATGGTCGCTGGAATCCGAGAGTTAGAAGGACTCGCTGACGCGTCGAATGAAATCGTGGATATTGGAACCGTTGCACATTAGAGCAGAAAGAATAACAATTTGAAAAGTCGTAATTTAACGTCTGAAATGGAGAAACGAGTTAGACAAGGTTTCGGCATGCGTCTCCTTGCAGTTTCTTCTCATAGCCGTGCAGTACGGTGTTAGGACAACCTTGCACGCGCGCGAGAGCCACAAGAGAGTGAATTTAGGGGTGGATTCAGCCCCGTGGCATGCGACGTTATTCTTTTGTGTTTTCGACCCCGTGCATTCGCACCAGCACACTCTTTTTCTCGTTCTCTGTCTCCCCCTCACCGTTACACTCGATATTTCTTTCTTTCCCCGTGCCTGTCCTCTTCTGTTCAGCACGCTCGTGCGCGAGGGGTGGCAAGCAACCCTCCATTTATCTGGCCGACTGCCTGCACATGCGTGTTCGTGCGAGCCCAGTGGTTTTCAAGCAATTAACCACCGCAGAAATGTCTGCGATTTTTTTCGGATCGGCCCATTACTCGATCACTTCCAATCACACTCGATTCGAAAATTGTAAACCTTCTTCAACGACACCCGATCGTTAGCGATCGACCGGTTGCTCGTTTTCTCATTCTTGTGGTTCTAGGTTTCCGGTTTGTCACTTGTGGTTTCTGATCGTGTAAATACGACTGAGAACCACCACTTTATGGAAATGAATAAAACAGTTTCTTTATTATGCGATGGACCTTTGTTCTTTCTTCGTTAATGCATGAAACAGGAACGTGTCTACCGGTGATAGGTTCCTTTCGCTTTGTTATGTGATTTCTGAAACGACTGGGGAAAAGGAACCTGATTGGAGGAAAGTGTACTGTTGGAAAATATTCATTTTGTTTATAAATCTTCTTCATGGGCAATGTATTTCATTTTATTGTTCGCATTCATATTTTATAATTCAATTTGATAATTGAAGTCATAGAAAAAGGTAGAAAAATCTTGCACTATTTTGTTCATGGAAAGTTTCAATAAAATACAAAATCGGAACTGCTCGACTATAATATTCAAATTACTAGTATAATGTCTTCGAGAAAGATTACAAACTTGTTAATTAGTATCAAAGACGACTATCTGAAGTTCATTTTTCAACGTCTCGAAAGATGTTGAAATATATGAATTATTTATATGTATACATAATAAATAATACATATTATTTAGACTATATAATCATATAGTATATATTATGTATAAATAATTTAGACTTCAAACAAATGTGAACGTCTTTTAATTGAATGATCTACACATTAGTTTATTGCATAAACAATGTACTGCATAAATACTGTATAATACACACAAAAAGACAAGTTATTTATATCTACAAACAGTTATTAATCGAATTTTCATTGTAAAGTATTAAGTTTTATTCATGCAAATCACATTAACAATATTTTTGTCCGAAAAAAAGAAGCTGTTCTCAAGTTAAGACAATTACTTAGTTATTTAATTATAGGAAGAACGTCGATTTATGTAGCTTAAGTAACAATGAGAATATACGATAGAGTAACTAGGTCAACATTAAATTGAATCAAACTCGAAACGATTACCAACGTCAAAATTAATTGTAAAAATTGAATCTCTGAATATAAATTTGAATGTAAGAGATGAACTTTGTTAGGACCTATAAAGTTGCATAAGAAGATTAACTTTTCTAGTTTTATATTATTAAACAAGTTGTTCTGATTTTGTGTGACTTTTATGAGCATCAGCTAACAATTGATTGCAATAATATAACAAATCGAAGAAAACAGTGCAACAAATAAATGTTATTTGTCACTTTCGTTTACCCTCCAAAGATTCTTTTAAGTATTGCTTCTAGAGTAAAGTAGGGATCAGATTACACGCTATTGTGGGTGGTTTATTTATAAACAGTTAAGTGAAACCAATGGTAAAGGCGGTTATTTTATAATCCAGCAGTCCTAGTTTTTACAGGACTTAAACTGACGTCCTCTTGTCGAGGGATACCCTGTATGGACTTGGCGCATACTGACTCGGCCGACACATTTTTCAGTACGTGTACCTACATACACACGATTATTCTATTGAAATGGCCATTGAGTCTGGAAGGAGATAAAAAAAGAAAGGAGAAACCCTTTGAACCGTATCGGGCATAAAATGATAAATTAGGTATGCATACGCGACGCGACTAATGCGCACGCACGTATGCAGGCATATCAGGGCAAACCGGCGCGGCGCGGCGTCGAGGGCTAATCCCAATTTGCATCCCCGAACTTCGACTTGATCCAGAAACCTGACTGCTCCCCTGATTTTCGGCATTCAGGTGGCATATGTCGCCCCTACCAGAACTTACGGCCGAAATATACCATACGGGGACCATGATCCGACATAACTGCACTGATCTCGTGCGCTCTGACACAGTGATCCTCAACCAAACACGATCATCAACGTGGCCCAGTCGATTGTTTTGACTGTCTGTTGACTTTAGATGTAATAAGAACAATGTTAACCCTTTGCACTCCTTTTAAAACACCATTTAATTTAATAAGAACCCTATTTAAAAATAAATTGGAAAATATTTAATGATAGACTGCTTTAATGATTATAATAGAGGAGAAATCATATATTGACATCTCGAATTTTTAAAATTATTCAACAATTTTGAATTTCATTTACTCAATTTTGATGACTAGACTTCGGATATTATGCATTTATAACAAAAGTGAGAAAGTGCAATTTAAAACAGTGAATATATTCAAAAACTTCAAGAGTATTAATATATTATTTTCACCATATTCAAATTATTAATAGAGAATATAAATTTATATTTAGATTCAGCGTCTTGCAATTGATGCACAAACTTTTCATTTTGCGTAAACATCCGGAGTCTATTGATGACTATTGATGACTAATTTTGAAATTATTTATTAGCTTAACCCTTTGCAAAATGCAAATATGCATTAATGTAAATAAAATAGGTTTTTATATGTATTTTGTTCTTTCTTCATTTCTTTAATTGTCTTATGTTTTAGTTAAAAACAAATATAAGTTCCACAAATATAAAATAAAGTTTGAGTAATATTTAATATAGTTAGTAAACAAAATTGTTTAAAATAAGTAGCAGTCAAGGAACTGTCCTTTGATAGTAAATGTCAAATGAAACACTTAAAATAGTAGGGAGTTGTTGGCAAGAAAATTGGAAAATAATTCGGACTGCAAAGGATTAACACCGGAAATAGTGGACCTGTCAAAATGACCAGATCCAATTTTTTAATTCACGATTATTAAGGCTACAAACATGAGTTTTTTAGCAAATTCAATAAATTCATTTCCTTGGACGTGTACTATCAGATGACTGCATAAGTTCGTGTCCGATTTGAAAATAAAATTCAATGGTAAATTTCAAAGAATACAGCTTTATTAATTAATTATGTAGTCACCATTCTTTCTATTTGTAGAACATTATGGTGACTTTATAATTTTGTTTACACTCCGCCGTGCAGTACAGCAATCACCTAATATAATAAACACATTCTTGTTATTTTTGTAAAGTAATGTAAAATAGCCACTTTTAATGCAGCGTAGAGCTATGTATTATTAAAACGCACGGACACATCAGAGTCGCCAGATGAGGGGAGGGAGCACGAATTAAGGGGAAAAAGGTACCATCTCTCTGCCAGTACCGGATTAGTCACGTGACATTGTGACACACGACCGAGCCGTGACGGAAGCGTAGGGGAACAGCGTCGTAGAAGGGGAAGGTAGAATGAGGGCACAAGTCTTAATCTAGCGACTCTGATGTACCTCCCCTTTTTGCTGTTATTTAATTTTAAAATTAATGCGGACAATTTTTATTTCGCATAAAAACTCACAGACTTAATAATCATGTATCATTAGAAATGAAATTAACATAATTTATTTTGCAATAGGAAATACTATTACGTATTTAGCTTTTTATTAATTTTATATTTTTATTAATATTTAGCTTTTCATCGTATTCGATTTTAAGGCAGTGTAAACATTATTTGATAGTGAAGAGGTTACGTAAAGCTAAATATTTCACATTTCCACTACTGTAAATCGAGTAATATGTTAGTAAAAATATCTTGTAATATGTGTTTTGAATTCGTCTCGATGCCCTCTAAATATAGTGAAAAAAACTGTGTTCCTATTTGTAAAACCCAAGGATACCTCGATTTCGCCATGAAAACAAACTGTTTACGAAATTTTCTTTATTGATAACTGCACTCCATACCCTGCAAATCTTGTTGTAAACTTTTTTTTTGTCGGATGTCTGCAAATGGGTGAAAAATCGTGCGTTGCATTAGAGAGAACACCTTGTATACAGTCTTTTTAAACAAGTTTGTAGTTGCGTTATACGGGAGTCTACTGTATTTCAGATGTACACCGATAAATGAGTTGAGTTGATGTTAGTCAATTTTAATATAAAAAGAAAGGCAGAATCGAAAGCGTAATGTATTAAGTCTAGCTATAAGGCATACGTGCGATCTTTAGTATATTGAATCAACTGGGATGGTAAATAATTATATGCGCACAATCATTCAAACGTGAGTATGAATAGGAAATTGGGATTTGATCCATGTAGGTATAGGATTACCCTGAGTTCGTCGACAACTCATTTCACCGACACTGTTTTCATCGACACGATTTGACCGACATTAACTTTCGTCGACACTATGTTTTTATCGACATGGTCAAATCGTCGACGAATGTCTTCATCGACATGATTTGAACTATGTTTTCATCGACACTTTATTACACATCATTATTACACGTTATTACACATTATTACATTATATCGAAATATTATGATTTTTGTTCATTTGTGTGTACCTATTAATAATGTTTGTTTATTTGAAGAAATTCTGAGTAATAGCAATAAAAACAAGCGAGCAATAAAAACTTTGATCCAAATAACAATGGTTTGTAATTCTCTTTATTATTTATTATACAAGCAACTAAATGCGTTGAGAACATAACAATGATAATAACGATTAATCAACATTAGCAAATACGAATTTGGTGTCAGTGGAAACTAATGAACTCAAATCTATCGCTAAACACGGACTGTCGATGAAAAGGAAAGTTAATGTCGGGCAAATCGTGTCGATGAAAACAATGTCGGTGAAATGAGTTGTCGACGAACTTAGGGTAACCCTTATTGAATAACATGATAAGTCAACTAAAAAATGGCAAAAAGTCTATGTATAATATAAATATCTTAATTTTATCTTTGAGTTTTAGTTAAAAACGCTACGAACTTTCGTTCCAACCCAATGATAATAAATTAGCTCTAGCTGTTATATTACACGGTCCAACAAATTTAAACTTCTTTTTGACGTTCCGATTCTCACTATGCGATTCTTATAGAGTTTTCCTGATTCCGAATCTGCCCTTAATTACCACGTTACCACGTTTTTTTTATTAGCTCGCTTTTTTGTTTGTCTGTCTGTTTGTTTAGTACCACGCCCCGTTGGAATTTTGCAATTGATTTCAAACTAACTTCCCAATGAGCTAGAGGCTTGAAACTTTAAACATAGCTCAGAACTGGTTGAAAATGCAATATTAAAAAAGATTTATACTGGGTAATAAGAATAAAAAATTATTTCAATATGTTTCTATGCATTTATTACGAGAAGAAACAATTTTATTGGAAAATATGTAACATTAAACGAAAAATCGGTGCGTCTAATAATTTTGATAGCACACATTTCTTAAAATGACTAAAAAATAAATTAACCACGTTTCTGCTTATCGATACCCAGTTTCGTTCAATACAGGTTTTTAATTCGTCGAGGGTTCGAAATTGTCTTCCGCCGGCATATACCGATTTGGCTAAATGGATCCAGCAATTTTCTATAATATACAAATCTGGAGATCTGGCTGGCCACTCCAGAATATTTTTCCGTGTAAAATATTCTTTTACAATCTTCGCGGTATGAACACTTGCATTATCTTGCTTATAAATAAAGTTTGTGCCCGCAATTTTTACAGCATGTCTCTTCAATTGTTCGTCGATTAAACTAATGTAGTTTGCACTATTCATTTTTCCACTTATAAACTTAATTTCCGTGTTTCCATAATACCTAATTCCCGCCCACACCATCACTCCACCAACACCAAATTGTCGACTACATAAAATTTTTTGTTCTTTATGCGTGGAAATAACAACGGTAGCCATCCGGTCCATCTAACGTAAATCTCTTCTCATCGCTAAAGATAACTTCTCGTCATTTTTTCTTCCAATGAACATACTTCTCAGAAAATTGTAAACGTAAACTTTTTTATGTTGTTTAGTTAGCGATTGTTTACGTATTAATTTTTGGCGTTTTATGTATTTACATCCTTTTATAATACGTTGTGCATTACGTATCTTAGTATTTACTCCAGCTTCTGCTGCCATTTTTCTTGTAGTAGCAGCAGAACTTGATGCAGTTCTTAAAATTGCACGCCGTTGACGATCAGTTGTCAGTCTTGGACGACCTGCGTTCTTTTTTTTCCATATTCGTCTATATTTTTTAAGAAATTGTAAATAACTTTGCGACTACGATTCAACAGTTTCGCAATTTTAGCAATGGAACAATTCTCTTTATGCAAATTTTGTATTGTTAATATTTCAGGACCAGTCAATCTTTTACCGCGACCCATTGTTGAAAATTTTACAATATTTCAATTTCAGAACACGCACAATATTAAATATTTGTCGACCTGAACACTTTGACGTCTTGACGCTAACTGGCAACACACAAATTTGACTTTGTGCTATCATGTTGACGCAGCACTACTATTTACGTTTTCGACTTAACCGTAAATCTATAGACAGAAAAAAAGCATTTACCGTGCATAGATATAACCTATTACTAACCAATGATATACAGTGGTCGAAATAATGATAGATTTACTTCAATTTGTTGATATAGTGTTGTGTTTAATGCAGTATTTTTGATTTTACTTATTTATTTATCCTAATATAATTAACAAAGTACTCAGCTCAATTGAATAATACAATGTTAATTAATGTCAATTACAAATTTTCTATTACAACACTTGAAATTTAGTTGCGAAATAAACATAGGTTCATTATGTATTTTTACATAAAAAATAAAAATAATTCAGTACTTAGTTGAACCTCCCTTGTGTTTTATAACTTCAAATATTCTGCGTGGAATTGATTCAATTAATTTTTGTAACGTTTCTAATTTAATTTCAGGCCATGCCTCTCTAATCCCATTTTTCAATTCTGAAACAGTGCTATACTGTTTTCCATTGTCGTATACCTTTCGTGCTAATATTCCCCAAAGATTTTCAATCGGATTTAAGTCCGGACTCCTTGATGGCCAGGGTAAAACTTCAACTTTTACCCCCTCAAAATAGTTTTTAATTGTTTTTGCACGATGTATGTCTGCATTATCGTATCGGAATTATTGTACGTATTCCAATAGTTCCTGATATTTTTCAGCATAGGGGGGATATATTTTGGATATATTCCCTCCATATTTTGGAGGGAACCACATTACCGGAATCTTACCGGTGCAGCCGAATGCAGCCTAAACCATTACACATCCTCCTCCATAGACTCGTCATTTTTACACTTTTTCATCGCGTAGATCGTGCCAGTAATATTAAAACCCATCTGGGCCGTCCAAATCAAATCTTTTTTCATCATAAAAAATCACCGTCTTCCACTTTTTTGTGGAAATCTCTTCTCCTTGTGGAATTTAGTTAGCGGAGGTCTTTTCGCATTTTTAGAATATTTAAGTGTCCCACTCGATTTCAGAACTTGCTGTACACGTCGAACACCACAACTGGCAAGTTTAATTTCATTTTTATTTTAGAGGCATTAATCATATTTTGCCGTGCTTATCGAAAAATTTTATCTTTGTCCCTATGTCTTAATTTTCTTGGATGACCTGTAGATCTTTCACTGCCGTATTTTACTTTTAATTAAAAAAAATTGTTTATGATATTTAATGACCTTTTCAATCTTCTTGCAATTTCTCTGTTAGAGAGACTCATATTGTGGAAAGCAATAATTTGGCCCTTTTCGTTATCGTTTAACGATTTTCCCGTGTCATTGTGCTTTAATAATATTAAACGAACATAAAATATTTTTTATAATTTTTAAACTTTATAAATCTGTGTACTTACCATACAAAAACGTTCAAAAGATTGCACTATCAACAGTAATTTTTAAATATTTCTCGATGAACCTAAGATCATTTCGTATGTTCATCGTACTCGATAATTTTCAAAGTATTTTTGGTACGTCTTTACACTAATACTGTTGATAGTCGATTGACTGCTTACATAATGTGTAGAACACATTCTTGCGAAATAAAAACAAATGTCACAATAGACTTCCGAAAACGAAAATAAAAGTAGAAGCAGTAAACCGGCCGACGTGGCTAGTGAACCTATCATTATTTCGACCACTGTATAATACGAAAACTGTAATTATTCAACTAATATATTTGCGAAAATTTACAAAATTGGATAGTGTGCTATTTTTTTGTCGCGGAGTGTATGCAACAACCTAATAGAAAGTCGGTTTGGTCTGTTGAAGATTCGACGAAAGGTGGGAAAAGCGCGGCAAGAAATGGATATCTCAGTGACACGATCGAATCCGGACAACAAAACGTCCCTTCGCAGGGCTCAGGAGGGGTTTTTTGGGGGGGAGGGGGATGAGAAGGACGACCGAATCGTGGAAATAAATCTCCATATCTGACACTCGTCGGAATAGATCGACGCTTTTCTATGAAAAGCTGTAGAAGACTACTCTTTCAAGACCCCGAGGACCGAAGTAGAGGGGAGGGTGATAGTACAACGAACGAGAAAGAAGAAGGGGGAGGGGTGAATCTGGATTGGAGGAAGAAAGAACCCGATGATTTCTGTTCCGCTGTAAAAGAAATCCTGCACGAGCCGGTACAGAACGAAACGACGTAGAACGTAGAACGATAGAGAGAAGAAACGACTGGATAGACGGAGAAAAGACTACTGGAAGAAGCAGTCGATCCGCTGTAGTAGGACCGTTTCGAATTCGCCTGTTCAAAGAGATTCGAAGGAAAAGAACCCTCCTCGAGGCGTTTCGCAATTGCCTTCGCCGCTGTTTTGTTGGTAAAGAAGAATGACGAAAGTATCTCTTGATCGAACTTCCATTCAATCGATACCGCCGGAAAATTCGGGGATTTTATTTTGCAAGAGAAAATATATTTTTGCGTTCAATTATTTAGATCAACCTGTACGATCTTGAGTTAGACCTGAAATGATTTGATATTGCATTCAGCAGTTATTACAATTATTACAATATTATGCGATATTACAAAAGCTAATTTTTTATCATTGGATTATTTTTAAGGAAATTCTTGTATACAGGGTGTATAGAAATCATGGCGAGATTCTATACCCTCGGTTTAGTGGAAATTAATATAAGAAAGCTGTCCCAAAATAATTTCAAGGTTAAAAGATCAAGCATTTTTTTTATTGCATCGTATTCTATTCATCGTAATGTTCAAAAGTGCAAAAGGAACCATCAGTGATAACTCGATCGTTCTCTTAAAAAATGATAATGAAGTTATTAACATTATTAAACTGATTTAATTTATATTATGTTTTCATACCTCAGTTAGATGGTGTTGTATAGCGTGCTATTAATGGAGCGCTTGGAAATTATTATTATTTCTTTGCGCGTCAAATATATCGAAAGTATTATATAGTATAAATAAATTCAGTTAGATAATGAAAAGCTTTATCATTTTTTTTAAGATAACCATTGAGTTCTGGCCGATGGTTTCTGTTGCACTTTTTATCCTTGCGATGAATTGACCTTGAAACTCAATGACAAAGTTAATTTTGTGACACCTTTCTAACAGCTATTTCCACCAAACATGTAATTTCTGTACATCCTGAACGTATTTTACTTTTTAGCACGTATTTTACTTAACTCGCTTTCTGTTTGGTTTGTTTGTTTGACTGTTCGGTACAAATTTTTCAATTGATTTTAAATTAACTTCCCGATGAGCTAGAGACTTGAAACTTGAAACATAGCTCAGAACTGGATGACAATGCAATATTAACTCTCTTTCTTCTCTGTCTGTTCGTCTAATAACGAGTTATTAACAAAAAAACCAGGACCAATCAGTGCGCGTATACTACGGACGGATTCCGGCTCGGCCAATGCCAACGTCTGGCTCTCCCGGGCCTGTCCTCTGATTGGTCCATGTTAACCGTCACACCTCGCCGCGCGACGCTCGGTAGTACGTCATCGCGTTCAGCGATCCCCACTCCGCGCGCCAGCGCTCCACTGACCCACTTCGCATCAAAGGAGCTCAGTGTGGTGTTTACAAAGTATTATACTAATGTTCGTTTACCAAAATCTAATAAGTTCTTCCCATTCAAACTTGATGAAGTGGTTCTCGAGGTATTGCATTCACAGACATACAGAGATACAGACGAACAGACACAAAAAATATTTCTAATATATCACGTTTTTAAGACGGACTGAAAAGTATAAAATAATTTTTCCTAGCCCCATACAGATAGTCCTGAAAATTTGTGATTGCGAATTTTTAATAGCTATGAAAATAAAATTGTAAGATTTAAGTGAACTATTGATGCATCAATTATCTATTGCATGCGCCCCACGTTTTTCGTTTTAAACCTTACAAGTATTTTCATAGCTATTCAAAATTCACAATCACAAATTTTCAGGACTATTTGTATTGGGCTAGGAAAAATTATTTTATACTTTTTAGTCCGTCTTAAAAATGTGGTATATTAGAAATTTTTATTTATTTAAATTTTTTCGTATTTATTCTACAAATTACATAGTAATGCACTCCTTCGTCGACATCAGAGAAAGAAGAATGTAAATAAAACGGGTTCTAATATGTATTTGGTTCTTCCTTTATTTATTTTTTTAGTTAAAAACAAATATAAATTACAACAAAGTTTGAGAGCTATATTTAATATTTATATTAGTAAACAAAATTGTTTACTAACGAGCATAACTGATTCAACACACTCTAAATCAGAATAACTTTATGAATGGACCAAACGACTTCAATTTCTTTGTAAGGCTAGAAGAATTAGTTTAGTAAATGACGTCTAAAAAATTATTGAAAAAATGCATTTGATCGGAGTTGCGAAAAAAAATAGTAAACATGGATTTTTATTACTTTTTTAGCTGGGCCAATAACGAAAATTTAAAAGATGTGTTTGGTCAACTCGTATAAATTATATACGCTCTGAAAATTTCATTGAAATTGGTTAATTGGTTTACGAGCTATAAACGATCAAAAGTGGCAAAAATCGCAATTTTTCAAGATTTTCGGCCCTTTTACCACTTTTGATCGTTTATAGCTCGTAAACCAATTAACCAATTTACTAAATTAATTCTTCTAGCCTTACAGAGAAATTGAAGTCGTTTGGTCCATTCATAAAAAAGTTATTCTGATTTAAAGTGTGTTGAATCAGTTATGCTCGTTAGTGTATCTCTTGCAACCGATGCAGGCAATTTTTATTTTGCATAAAGGTCCGCAGTCTGTCCGCAGTCTAGTAATGGCTAGGTTTTGGGACTTAAATAGTTCTTTATTTATAACAGAATATATCAAATTTGAATTTTCAAGTTCTTGTATATGGTCAGACGGAGGAGGAGGATAGACAAATATAAATATGCAAATGAAAATTCAGTCTGCCAGATTGATGATAGCGTGATTTCGGCGAAACTTTACATTAGATGGTAGCAAATTGAAAATTTAAGCAAAAAAGTATTACGAGAGATCCAGAGCGAAGGCTGGGAGGAGCGAGAAAGAAAGTGTAATATTTCAAAGTAGGGAGTGGAGCAGGGAGGGGAGAGAAAGAGGAGCAAGGCGCGTGCCATGCTTATTAACTTTTTTCTTTCTGACGTATATATTGATTCTTCTTACTTGTTTGTCTTGTTTTATCAGCTTTCGCAACGCTCCTTTTTGTAGAAGTCGGCCGCAACTATACAGGTGGAGAAAATAATAAGACATTGCGAAAATTACCTAGATAAGCATCGCGAAAACCATATTATATAATGCAATAAACATAACGAATTTCGATTTTTCGGCACAATAATCAAACCTTCCTTAGTCATGAATAGCCAGCAAATTGTATGCCTTTATTTAAATAATGAGTAGACGACATTTGAAATAGTACAGAAGATTTAAAAAATTAAAACATACCAATATACCGTTTTCAATTAACTAAGATTACACAAGAAGGAAAGATATATGTATTTAGTTCTTGCATATTGACATTGATGAAGAAAATTTTAGCAAAATAAAAATTTTAATAAATGGAGTAGCTAGAATATATAACTGTTAAATTATTTAAATAATTTTGTAATGCTATCGTATTATTTTCAACTTATTAGAATTACTAAGAAAAGAAATAAATATCTAATAAGTAGCTCCTGTATCTTGTACTTAATACAGACAATTTTTATTTTGCATAAAAATCCACAGACCAATCGTAAGTGTCAGATGTACTGATTCAGCAAATCTAAAAATAAATTTTAATCAAGTGGTATTACCTTTTACTTTTGCTATAAATTATTGGTTAATTTTTTCATTTATTTTTGACTTCTTGAGGGGCTTTACTGAATTTTGTTGCCATAAATGCTTCCTTCATATGTTCTTTCAATGTTTGTTTCACTTATTCTAAAGTGCGTTTACTTTCACAATCATTTGTAATGTGGAGGCTATTAAAACAAACAATAATCCAAAAATAAAGAGAAAACAAACATTGTTAGATAGCTTGAACAGTGTATATTATTAATGCACTAATTAAATATGATAAAATATATTAGTTTGCTATTAGCATTCATTTACACAAAATATCACACTATTAATTATAATGTAAGATAATATAATAGTATATAATTTTGCCATAAATGTAATATATGATAAAAATTTGTTAAAAGTACAGGGGCAGTTAAATGTTTGCCAATGTTCATTAATTTTTTCTCTTTTATCACTATACTGCTGATTTTATTTGCGACAAAAAAGAATAGCTGTAATTTGAAACAGTAGAAAGTGAGTACTGGAATTATTGAAAAAGGAAAGTAATTCTATGTCAATTTTTATTTTGTATAGACAGTTCAGATTAATATTCACTGTTCTAACATTTCGAATTCGAATTTAATATACGATTGAGGTATAAAATTGTTTTCTATGTTACTAGTGAATTTTAATAAAATATAGTTAATCTGTATAATAATTAAATTTAGTAAGAAATATTTTAATGAAATTAAATTTTGAGTCAAGTATGTAGTAATGTAGATTCCTATTGACCTATTATAGAAATATAATAATTGCAAGTTGTTTCTTTTCAATAACAATTATATAAATTTATAAAGAATCATCAACTGTATCTTTTATGCTTTCAACTTTTTACAACCTAATATTTCAAGTTTAAGAAATGTACAATAGTAGATGCTATATAAAATCCATATTCGCAGCTACTAAAAATACAGTTATACATCATTTCAACACTAACCGTACCGAGTACAAAATGAGACTGATAATAATTATAAGACAGAACTTCTACATGTCGCAGTTTTTATAAAAATATGTGCTCGAATGAAAAATGTATCAAACAACTTCCAAATTACAAGATGAAAACTTGTAAAATCGATAATTTTATTTATGAATTAGTGTTGATTTCTATTGACATTCCGAAGAAAATGTATAACGCTTCTATCAGCCAACGATTTTGCCGAAATTTTATTCCATTATTATACGAAGTTGCAGTTAATTCTTATTTCCTTTCGCTGAACATATACTTACTTTTCTTCATTTAGTCGATTTCTTTCAGCGACTGCTCTCACTCTCTCTCCCTCCTTCTTTCCCTCATTTTCCCACTCAGACGCGCGCGAACGCTTGCGGACTTTTTTCATGTTTTTATGCGTTGCTCGTTTTTCCCTTCCGAAATATAATTGGCGGTGCGATGCACCTGTCTTCCCCTCTCTCTCTGAACCCCTTCGCCCCCTACCTGCCGGCCACTTCTTGTACTGCAACTTCTCCCAGACTTATCCCACGATATCGACTTCCACGTATTCCGGCGCGTGCCACGCTTACTTGAAATACGTTTCACAAGGTTACACGATGCGAGGACACACACACACACACACACATACAAATTAACGCACGCAGGCACACATACCCGCCAACAGAAAATTAACACGATATAGAGGAATATCGAAACAGCCGTCGCCGTCGTGTCCAACGGGAGCTTGTGCTCCCCGATCAATTTACGAGACGAGACTGGACATTTACTATCGGCTGCACTATTATATTTTCATAAGGTACGTTTGCTCGCGAAAATATCCCAGCGTTTATACGTGCCATACATAGAAAGTGAAACATCCGTATTAAACTGAAGTGCCTCGAACCGCATTCCCAGCCGAAAATATGGCACGCGTGTGCTGTCTTTAATTTTTCAGTTACAACTATGTACAGTTTTCGCTTGAGACGGTGAGATTGCGATCTCGATATAGGGATCACTCGAAAGCAGTTATTTTTCGCGTTTGACAAAATCCTGGTCGAACTTGTACGCTTCTTTCAAGAAAATACAGTGACTCGAATTAATATTCGGAAACTTTAAAAAAGACGATAACTTTTTTAATGTTGTACTATACGATCTGAACTTTTTTGGGAAGCTAGAAGCAATTAGTTTACTACAGGATGAAGTAGTGAAAAGAAATTTTTTCAAAAAATTGCAATTGATCGGAATTGTAGAAAAAATACTAAAAGTTGTATTTTACAACTTTTTTATGTGTGTGTGGGCCTATATTGAAAATTTAAAAAATACGCTTTGTAGATCTGTGTCAAGTATATGTACTGTGAAAGTTGAAGAAATTTTTTCAAAAAATTGCAATTGATCGGAATTGTAGAAAAAATACTAGAAGTTGTATTTTACAACTTTTTTATGTGTGTGTGGGCCTACATTGAAAATTTAAAAAATACGCTTTGTAGATCTGTGTCAAGTATATGTACTGTGAAAGTTTCATTGAAATCGGTTGATGCGGGAAAAAGCGAAAGACATTGAAAAATGTAAGAATCCTTAGATTTCTTGCAGTTAGAAGCCGAAAATCGTGAAAATCTGCAATTTTGACGAAATTTTCAGAATATGTTTAATTGACACAGATTTCCAAAACGTATTTTTTAAATTTTCTATATAGGCCCACACACAGACAAAAAAGTTGTAAAATGCAACTTTTAGTATTTTTTCTACAATTCCGATCAATTGCAGTTTTTGAAAAAATATCTTTTCACATCCTGTAGTAAACTAATTGCTCTGGCTTCCCAAAAAGGTTCAAATCGTATAGTACAATATTAAAAAAGTTATCATTTTATTTATTATATCATTTATTTTTTAGAGCGTCCAAATATTATTGAGTCACTGTATCTTGTCCTGTGGAATTTTTATGGAGAGAAATGGCGCCTTTGGAAACTTCTTTAATAATATGTAATATTCGGACACTTTTAAAAGGACGATAACTTTTTTAAGAAGATAGAGCAATTTAATACAAGACGTGAAAAATTTTTTTTTGAGAAAACTACCATGGATCGGAATTACAGGGAAAATACTAAAATTGTTGTTTACAATTTTTTATGCGGGCCTATGTTGAAAATTTAGAAAATACATTCTGTAAAACGAGTGGTTTAGTTAGCAAGTACAATATTGTTACATGTAGCTTATATGTTATATAGGTATTACATTGTTTATAAATTTTTGCGGAACATTGTTTGAGAATAAATGTTTTGTATATAAGAAGGAACTAATACAAAGAGGGAAAGTCTGGACAAATAATTAAATAAATAAATACATTTTGTAGGTCTGTGTCAATTATACATATTCTGAAAATTTCATCAAATCATCGGTTGAGAGAGGAAAAACTACAGGCATTGAAAGATGCAATCCTCGGATTAATTACAGTTTGAAAATCGTGAAAACTGCAATTTTCACTATCTTTAAATGTTCCTAACTTATTTCAACGTTGTAGCAACCATTCTAGAAAAACAGAGAGAGTCAAAATTGCAATGAAAAAATATAGGATTTTATAAAAAAAATCCAGTTTGACCTTTACGAGGCTTCTCGAGGTCGCGACAATATCAAATAAATGTGAGTGTGGTCGATTCCCTTATCTTCTATATTTGTAGAGATATTTGCGTGGGGAGATTAAATGGGACACATTGTACCTGTTGCTTGCACACATTATAAAAATAGAGGGAATATCCGTTGGGTTGTCCAGACAAAATCGCTTTTCATCTGAGAGACCACTTTATTCTACTCTGTAGTCCCATATCTATTTTCAGAAATTCCAGACATTTAATTTTATGGCACTCCTGTAACCTTTAAGGCCTGCGTTAGGTACAAAGGGATACATGGTCATAAGCTCAAGATTCTCAAAAAAGCATTTTTGGGACACCCTGCATAACGCCGTGGACGGAAATCAGGGAACAAAATGACAGTTATTCTAAACTTTTCTACAATAAAAATCATTGATAAAAAGTTGATTATTATTAAAATTTAAGATAGTTGAGAGAGAGAGAGAGAGAGAGAGAGAGAAAATATAAAGAAACAAATGGAAGAACAAAACGATTAAAAAATATTGGTTTTTTAAAATTTTTTGGTTACGAATAACGATTATTACTGCCCAAAAATTTGGATGAAGATACTATTTCGATTGCTCAGATTAGTTATCAATGAAAGTACATTTCGATCACTCATAACAGTTATCACTGAAAGAAGTTAATTTCGATCACTCATAACAGTTATCAATGAGAGACATTTATTTCGTAGCTCATAACAGTTAGCATTGAGAGAAGTTGATTTCGATCAATTATAACAGTTATCACAGAGAGAAATTGATTTCAATTTCCCAAAACTTTTATCGATGGGAGAAGTTTATTTCAATCGCTCATATCAGTTATCGATGGGGAAAGTTCATTTTGATCACTCATAACAGTTATCACCGAGAGAAATTTATTTAAATCGCTCATTGCTATGAACGATGATTGTTGTTGTCGATGGGAGAAGTTTATTTCAATCGCTCAAAACAGTTATCAATAAAAGAAGTTCATTTCTGAGAGACATATATATTATTTCGATCGATTAACAGTTATCGGTAGTCGAATTTTTTTCACTTGCTCTTAATAATTATAATTATTGATGAGAAAATTCATTTCGATTGCTTATTCAATTATCGATTGTCTACTCTTTTTTGGATGGAGCAAGCCAGTAAAAATTGTTGAGATGGCTTCGTACAAACAAGACGAATCAATAGACCATGAGAACAACACAAAGTCTGTTCGTTAACTGTCTTTGTTCAGGGATGACTCTGTTTCACCGGTACATAGACATACAATTATTTATAGGAGATAATTTATTATCAGAAATAAATTTTCAAAATCTTGTGCTTGTCACATTAAATTTTGATTGTAAAAATTAATTTTATGAAAAAAACTTTATCAAATAATTGATCGTCTATTATTTGAAAGTTGTACTCTTTCATAATAACTATTCAAAATTTCCTCAATAACTTTCCATCAATAACTTGATAACTGTTATGCGTAGATAGCGGATCTTTATGCAAAATAAAGATTTTCTACCTTAGTTGCAACCAACTGCAGTGAAATAGAAATTCATTTTCTTTCTTAATATGTATAATTGTGTGTGTGATAGAAACTGATACAACAATATTTTAAAATTCTTCTAATCATTTCACTGTTTTTAATTACAGCCACTCATTTTTGTCATAAATATCTAAAATCCGCTGTACAGTTATGAGCGATCGAATTGAACTTCTCCCATCGACAACTATAATCAGCGATTGAAATAAATTTCTCTCATAGATAATTGTTATGGCTCATAATTGTTATGAGCGATTGAAATAAATTTCTCTCAGTGATAATTGTGATGAGTAAACTGCGGATCTTTATGCAAAATAAAAATGTTCTGCATTGATTGTGGAAGCAGAAATAAAATAAAAATTGATTTCATCCCTTAATCACTTTGTTACATGAAATTTTTCTAATCCTTTACTGTTTCATATTTCATCAAACCAATTTTTTTCATAAATGCATAAAGTTCGGCAGTCTAGTTATGAGTGATCGAAATAGATTCATTTCAACGATAACATTTACAAACAAGAAAAAAAATGTTCAGTCACTTATAATCCTTATTTCTAACCAATATGATTCTAGTCGATGAACTACTTGTTACCCCACGACTTTTTTCTTTTTTGGTTATAACTAGACTGCGGATCTTTATGCATTTACAGCAAAATTGAGTAGATGAAATTCAAAATTATTGAAAATATAAGAAATTGAAAATGTCAATATATGATTTCTTCTCTATTAAAATCATTAAGGGAAGAAATAACATTCAATTTTGTTTCTATTAGGTTGTTGCATATGAAATGTCCGATTTTTAGCAATGACATTAAACAAACGCAATTTTGTACCGAATGTATTCGATCTACAAATTTCTAATTCCTTGATTGTATTACGGCGAAAATAAGATATTATGATCATTCACGTTTTTCATTTTCAAGATTGTTATCTTGATTTTGTAGTTCTTCTTTACCATCAACGACTAGTAAGTTAATTGATCACCACATTTTTACCAAAAATCACATAAAAGTTATTTTTCCAGACATAAAAGGAATACACGACAGTCGCATTGGTTGACGTTGAAATAAACTTTATTTAAAAGTAAAATTATACATCTAAATTAAAATTGAACATAGGATATTAACACTAAACGTACCGAGCTATAAAAGCAACAGGCACGTGGTTCGCTTATAAAAATGACAAGAATTAATTTATTTAGACTTTGCGCAGTTCTCATTATAATATGTGGTCTAATAAACATATTTATTAAATCATTTGTTATGAAAGCATCTTCATAATTTCATTAATTGCGAAATCAAAAAATCTAGAACCGGTCATTTAAGCGGTCGTGGTACATTTAGGATTAAGGATTAGCTTTGTACCTCAAAGTTTTGGAGTCGCATTCTAAAATTGGACATTTATTTTGCATAAAGATCCGCAGTCTAGTTATAACAGTTATGGTCCCTGGCGGAAATGAATCATGGCCAGGGAGCATGTCACGAATTCCATTATTTGTCGAGCAAACGTTCGAGACGCGTGTTTGAGCTGGAGATTTACCTGGACCGAGCGAAGGGATCGGAGATGCTCGATTCCGCCCTTTTATTCGATCTGTAATATGAAAGAACGATGCTTACGTAGCTGAATCAACTTCCGTTGCCGCTGCGATATTCTTTGATTGTGAGATGTCAACTCGGCTACGGGCTTACTCGTTGAACGCAATCGTTGGAACACGGAGATTACAGGTATCAATTTTACTTTCCTTATTTGAGCTGTCCACATTTTGAACGGCCAGCTGCCCGCTACCGTAAAAATTAAATCGTCCCAGTCTGTGAACGTAAAAGCGTCGGCTTAAAGATCGCGCCGGTACATAGAATAATAATTTACACTCTCTTGCTACCCTGGCGCGATTCAATCATTTCGCCGGTTAAAATATGGACTTTCCAATTACGCGTGCATAAACGAGAAAAACTACCGTTCGATTGAGGAAAGAGACGGCCATTCAGTTTAATCGCGTAAGATTTTGATTTCTCCGGGCAGTTTGTCCTGCTACAGCATATGAATGTTAGCTTTAAGAATGTTGCTTGAAAAGCAACCGAGAAAGTTTGTATCGTAGAAATAATTTTATTCTTACGTAATTTATTTATAACTGTATCTTACGTGTCTCATTTGAATGAATATTGTTAAAAATAATAATATTTGATTTTGCATCTTTTTCTTATTTAAATATAGAATGTACTATGCATGTACAATACCTTTTATGTATTTTCGTATTATTTTTGTATAATGTTTTTTCAAATCTTGAGATTATAGAAATATGAGAATGATTGACAATTTTGTTTGCCTCGCCAACAAGAATACATTCTCGTTGAATTGTACACATTTATTCAGGGAAAAATATTCATTTTTACGTATTTTAATCTCATTGGGAAAAAAATGCCGCAGTAAAACGTACACCCACAGTAATAGGTACATTCACCCTAAATGAAATTCAATTGAATTTTGCTCGCAACGCTATACAGATTGTCCTAAAAATGCAACTTCTTTGAAAGGGGTGATTCTCAAGGTGAAGCCCCATACGAATGCTAGCTTTAAGAATGTTGCTTAGGTTGCAACATTTATATCGATCTTTGCATAATTAAAGCGAGAAAATTTGTATAGTAAAAATATTTTTAAAGTTTCTATCGTGCTTTCTTGAAATTGTTCACTGTATCTTACATGAGCATTGATCTCATTTGAATGAATATTGTTAAAAATAATAATATTTGATTCTGCACCTTTTTCTTATTTAAATATATGTAGAATAGTAGTAATTAGTATTATAACGCTCTGTTTTGTTCGCCATTTGCAACAGTAGCTAGTCAACTTCAAGTTCTTTCGAATTGGGTACAAAATGTCATTTTATATCATTTTTTTACTTTCTATCAATATTGAAATTGTGTAGTATTTTGTTAAAAAATTTATTGAGATATTACGAAAGTTAGAACACACGTACATTCTTTCCGATTTTAGGGTAATATACAAACATTATTAAGAAATATTTATAAAACATATATACTGTTATGATTAAGAACTTTATGCAAGTTTTATGGCATAATGTGTACAGAGTTTTTCAAAAATGTTGTACTTCCTTGAAAGGACCGATCCCTGAGATCATTTGAAGTAACTTTTTCCTTTGATAAGCCAATCAGAGCGCGGCTACGCGGTTTCAACTCGGCCAACGCCCGGCTCAGCGCGAGCCGTCGTAGCCGCGCTCTGATTGGTCCATATATTTTTCGTTAATAACTCTTGAACAAAGCCGCGGAGAACATTTTCGCAAAAGCGAAAGTTACTTAAAATGATCTCAGAAATCGCCTTTTTCGCACATTTTTGGGAAATGCAATCTATGCAAAGTTTGTCTGTATATCACAGATCACAGTCATTAAATTCCTTACGATGTACTCGGTTCCATCACTACCATTTGGAATGAAAATTCCAAAGAGAACTGCCAACAGGATGCTGGCATAACAGACACTATAAGAGAGCTATTCTCATATGAACTCGGGACATTTACTTCCAAAAATGCATCCGCGCCTCATTAGGATTTATTGTACAAAATTATATGGCATGAACAATTCCAACTAATAATAATTCGGAGTTACTTAATGAGCTTCCCTAAAATTAGATTGCACGATCAACTTTCTCGCAATTCGAAGTTCATTCAGCACTTTCTTACTTTCGTTCGTACGCTGAAGATATTGATAAATACAAAAATGTGATTGATATAAAAATTTGAATACATTACGATCTGTGATAAAAGTTTTCACGATTTTTTGCTTAAAACAGTTTCTTTCTAGTTTTTGTCTTTGAACATCAAATGCAGTTTCAATTCGTGGAATCGGTCCACGGTGGCCGTGATTGGTCCACGTTTTTCGTAAATAATTCTTTAATGAAACCGCAGAGAATATTTTCTGAAACAATTGTGACACTTGATTTTCACTGTGAAATGACATTTTTAGCAGATTCAATTTTTAATAGAATCGCGCTACGTCTGGCTTTAAACTTATTTCTTACACAGCATATATATATTAATATTTTCTGAAATAGTGTTTGGTCGTTGGCAGTATAAGAAAAAATAAATTACAGTAATTTAAGAATAAAGGAGAATTCTCCGATTAAAATACTATTTTAATAGATTATCCACCGGCGATTATTCCATAATATTTGGAAGTCCCATTTAAAAAAAATTTCAGTTATACACCAACCCTCGAAAACATAATCTGATAATTTTGTTTGGGATTATTGTGTGAAGGAAGATGTTTAAGCTTCCATTTGGTAAAGTACAATTGAAGGCTGGAATTAAAAAAGGCTGCAAGTGACAAAATGAAAATTCTGAGGAAAATCCATGTAAAACTTGTAAGATCGTCTTGTAACCGACTCAAAGCTTATAACCAATCGTCAGGGAGCTTTCAGCCTTATTTGATTGCATTGGCATTAGAACTTACATCCTTTTTTGCGGAAAAACAATTTTTGAGAAAATGGCACTTACAGTCTTGTTTAATTCCAGTCTTCAATTATTGGAAAGCCTATTAATAATCGTATTCAATTTACATTCTATGTACTTCTCTTCTGTTTTCGTTTTCAAACAACCAATTCTGCGGTTATCTTCATGCTGAGTCTCTTAACACTTTAGTAACTTCACTCTTATAATTAATATAGCCACTGGTGTACGATATGAAGTTACAAACAACAAGAAAAGCAAGTGCGTCTAAATTTTTGATACCACACTTGTTCATATTTTGGCTAAAAATTCTTGCCCAGCAGTGCCATATATGAATAGATTTAGTATTAATATAGTCATAGATATGAATAGAATTTTTCAAACTGTTCTAAATACAGTAATCGCTCGTTCGTTGTCTGGCATGGTGGGCAGGATCGTTGTCCAGTGCCTACCCATTCCACTGCCTGTCAACGTCGCGTCGCTCCGCAGGGCGGCGACGATTGATGTCGGCTCGGGTATATCGGTGTGAGCACCACTACATTGACTCGAATGAATCGAATGTTCAAACTTCTTAATTTACATTATTTTTTTATGGGACCTTCATGAACGTATTTCTGGCATTTTTCTGATTAAAATGACACCAAACACGATAAAATTTCAATTGCACATAGTATCTGTAAAAATGAAACACGCGGGACTCAGATCTGTCCGGCGACGGCGATACGCTTCGGCCACCCGATCCGTGTTTCATTCTGTCCTTCTCTATGTTCGGCTCTCTATTGAAGTCTCGGCGCGGTCGGCGCGATATTCTAGACGCAGTCATAAATCAAAAATAGCGTCCCGGCAGGGTCGTTGTCACTGAAAAACACAGCTTCTGGACAACGAACGAGCGATTACTGTAGATTGCAAGAAATAGAAACCAAACTGAATGTTATTTCTTCCCTTAATGATTCTAATAGAGGGGAACTCGTATATTGACATCGTCAATTTTCACAATTTTCCAACAATTTCAATTTCATCTACTCAATTTTGCTCTAAATGCATAAAGATCTGCAGTCTAGTTCTAAACATACGATAAACAAAATCCATCGAAGATTCATCAGGGGGTACGTTCTTGTTAAAATAATACAGTGCGTCTAAACTTCTGGTATACAGTGTATTTAAAACAGTAGGGGAGACCGGGTCTAGTTGACTAATGAGGTTAGTCGACTTAATTATAATACTATAAAGTAGATGATGCTGCTTTCCGCAATATTGAAACATAAGAATGACTGTCATCATGTAATGTGTTATAGTGACCGAATAAGAATAAAAAATCTAAAAACATCGGCGATAAGTAAATATTTTTGTTTCGACTATTTATTATTACATTGACTATAATGTGAAGTATTTTATTTTATCCGATGCATCGAGGTTATGCAGGTGTGGCCCAATGATAAAAATGTCGAACGGGACTACTTGACTAAGTATAGGATTTACGTCATTCAAAAAATTAGGATTTACGTCATTCGAAAGATTCCTTGTCCTCAGAATCAGAAGATGATTCAGAATGCTCGATCTGCAATGAATCTTACACTTATAGCGTTCATAGTGAAAACTGCGTGCAGTGCACATGTTGCAGATAGGCTCACGAAAAATGCATCAGATGTGTATATTAACCGTGACTCGGATGATGATTTGTAAGCCTAATTTAGAGCTTAATTTTTTCCTACAAATCGTCATCTAATTCACTACAGTAGATATATATGATCAAATAAAAATTGAAGTATTGTTAATACTATTATTTTTTCTTAAACACATAAAAGTAACTGTTAAGTCAACTAACCCCACAACTGGAGTTTGTAGACTTATTGCTCTCACTAATGTAAATTTGATTAAAACTACAACTAGGTTCAATCAAAGCGATTTTCAAAATTAAATCTGTATACCCAAGTCAATGTGCAAACTTTTGGTGTACAACAAGTCAGCAAAATACTAATGGTTCATTGGTAAAAATTAAATATGTTAAAAGTTAGTCAACTGGCAGCGGTCTCCCCTATTTTGATCCAGCTCTGACTTCTAATGGTTAAGCGGTTAGCAAGACTAACAGTCCCAAGTCGACACGTAGCATAAGTCAACGTGTCGGTGTAACTTCGTGCGAGAGTGACCACTCGCTTTTACCAGCGGGACCAGGATACCGGGGACCAGGGACCAGGGACCAGGGACCAGGGACCACGTCCTCGATATCTGGCCCTGTTCGCTTGGTGTATCATTACGGATTCGCGTGCGCTGCCCCCGGTCATTCTCGTCTCATCTCGAGCAGGTCTTCCCCTCTTCTTCTACACACCGCGGTCCTCTTTTTCAGGAGTGTGCGTGCGAGCACGCGTACATGCTCAAGCGAATCTCGTCTTTTTAGGCACTCGCAGTGAATTGACCCGACGTCGACCGAGAATCCAGTCAGGTATCAAAGGATCGCAGAGTGGGTCGGAACTCGCGTAAAAGCGACAAATGCTCACCGGTTGCATGGCCGAGTCTGTGTTACTGAATGGGTCTCGTTGTGGAAGGACTTGCGTTACATTGCATCAAAATATAGAAAGCAATGAAGCAACGAAAGAATCTACCAGTATAATATTCGTACCTTCCCTAATTTTGGAAAATTAAATACAATAATGAGAGAGACCACAACCAATTTATTGAGCAATAAAACATCGAAAGAATCGATCAGTGTAACATTCGCACCTTCCCTAATTTCGGGAAATTAAATGCCATAATGAGAGAGACTAGTTTAATAACTGCAAAATTTGACAGGAATATCATTGTTTTCGATACTGGAACTGAATGATTAATTGAAAGACTCTTGATAACAGTTTTGGTTACGTACATTGTCGTCCTTCTTCCACTTATTCGTCACTGTTCAACCCTTTTTTTTATTGACAGAAAGGTTTGGATCGTGTCTGGTCCGCGCGTAAGCTATATACATATTTTTATAGAACTACATATAAATCTTTATATATTTAATTTATGTTACTATTATACAAGAATTTAAAAGTATGCTGACTTTTACGTCTTTATAGGAACTTCCTCGTTCTTACTCTCTAGACTTACATTTCGAGAATATCATTATTCTAAATCGAAAAATTGAACAAGGAAAGAAAAAATGGCTTACAATTTAATATTGCATTTCATACAAAAGTCGTTGATAATTTTAAGTATTTTGGCTCTCTTAGAAAAGTATGTATATTGCAGGGTGGTTTCCATTTTGCATTGGTTAAGTTTTTAAAAAGTACCAGTCCTATATTTTGGGCATATCCATAAAATATGATAAATATCTTGAATATCACACCCACATGTTGGGCAATCGATTATTCCAGGGGTGGCCAACCTTTTAAATACCATGCGTCAACTTTTTCGCATACGAGTTCAGATGCGGCATAGAACTCTAGCATTTTTTCTACATTCTTACGTTCATTGTTGGAGTGGAAAAATAGGAATAGGGATAGGATCTGCTTCGCTTAGAAGAGAAAAATGGATAACTCAATCACGCAAATAAATTAACCCTCGCAAAGTAAGGTCTAATAACACATAAATAGTAAGGTTGGGTCTCTTAGACCCCGACAAATGAATTTCATAAATAGCCTCGTTTTTAATAAATTTTGGATAAAGAATAACACAGGATAAAAAGTAAAGAAGCAGATTTAATTTTATTCATATAAAAATTCTTTTCAAAAATCTGAAGCTGGGGTCTCTGAGACTCCACATTAACATGCGAAGGTTAATTAATTTACGCCAGTTCAAAAGACACAGGTTCATTGGAGCACCGATCTACAATAGTGAAAATGATCTCTTGGACGACAGGGCGATCGCTGTCGCGAACCCCGCAATTGTAAACTGTCAAAAAATTGCGACGAACTGATAAGTAAGAAGACTGTATGAATCGAACTGAGAGCACTTAGGTGTTGAAAATATGAAGATTGATTCAGTTATGGCGTCTACTTCAAAAGAATAAGTAGGCGCAAAGATGCAATGCGCCACAGGTTGGCCACCGCTAGATTATTCCTAGTCTAGCTGACGATTCATTAGAATTAGAATGATTTGATACACACTGTTCATTCTGTTTTGCAGTTCTGGATCTCTAGTGTCACCGTCGAGCACTAGAAGCTTTGCCAAAATGATTTGCACCAAAGAGGATGAGAGAGTGCCCACGACCTCCACTTTTATCAGTATAGACAGAGATAGATCACACCCACTTTTGGCATGGGACAGAAGACAGAACATATACAGTTAGTATGGTAAATATGGTATAGGTTCTGTTCCATGCTAAAACTGGGTATGATCTACCTCTGTCTATGTCTAAACTGACGAAAGTGGGGGCAGAAAAATCCAGTTTTGACCCATGGTTCTTTTGACACTTTTTATCCCTATGATGCGTAGAATACAATGCAATACAAAAAAATTTGACCAGCAAATTCAAGGTCAAATTCAAGATCCGAAGATGTAGAATACGTCTATGACAGCCAAGACCAAACATTCATTTACACCCTGACAGGATGTAAATGAATGTTTGGTCTTGGCTGTCATAGACGTATTCTACATCTTCGGATCTTGAATTTGACCTTGAATTTGCTGGTCAAATTTTTTTGTATTGCATTGTATTCTACGCATCATAGGGATAAAAAGTGTCAAAAGAACCATGGGTCAAAACTGGATTTTTCTGCCCCCACTTTCGTCAGTTTAGACATAGACAGAGGTAGATCATACCCAGTTTTAGCATGGAACAGAACCTATACCATATTTACCATACTAACTGTATATGTTCTGTCTTCTGTCCCATGCCAAAAGTGGGTGTGATCTATCTCTGTCTATACTGATAAAAGTGGAGGTCGTGGGCACTCTCTCATCCTCTTTGGTGCAAATCATTTTGGCAAAGCTTCTAGTGCTCGACGGTGACACTAGAGATCCAGAACTGCAAAACAGAATGAACAGTGTGTATCAAATCATTCTAATTCTAATGAATCGTCAGCTAGACTAGGAATAATCTAGCGGTGGCCAACCTGTGGCGCATTGCATCTTTGCGCCTACTTATTCTTTTGAAGTAGACGCCATAACTGAATCAATCTTCATATTTTCAACACCTAAGTGCTCTCAGTTCGATTCATACAGTCTTCTTACTTATCAGTTCGTCGCAATTTTTTGACAGTTTACAATTGCGGGGTTCGCGACAGCGATCGCCCTGTCGTCCAAGAGATCATTTTCACTATTGTAGATCGGTGCTCCAATGAACCTGTGTCTTTTGAACTGGCGTAAATTAATTAACCTTCGCATGTTAATGTGGAGTCTCAGAGACCCCAGCTTCAGATTTTTGAAAAGAATTTTTATATGAATAAAATTAAATCTGCTTCTTTACTTTTTATCCTGTGTTATTCTTTATCCAAAATTTATTAAAAACGAGGCTATTTATGAAATTCATTTGTCGGGGTCTAAGAGACCCAACCTTACTATTTATGTGTTATTAGACCTTACTTTGCGAGGGTTAATTTATTTGCGTGATTGAGTTATCCATTTTTCTCTTCTAAGCGAAGCAGATCCTATCCCTATTCCTATTTTTCCACTCCAACAATGAACGTAAGAATGTAGAAAAAATGCTAGAGTTCTATGCCGCATCTGAACTCGTATGCGAAAAAGTTGACGCATGGTATTTAAAAGGTTGGCCACCCCTGGAATAATCGATTGCCCAACATGTGGGTGTGATATTCAAGATATTTATCATATTTTATGGATATGCCCAAAATATAGGACTGGTACTTTTTAAAAACTTAACCAATGCAAAATGGAAACCACCCTGCAATATACATACTTTTCTAAGAGAGCCAAAATACTTAAAATTATCAACGACTTTTGTATGAAATGCAATATTAAATTGTAAGCCATTTTTTCTTTCCTTGTTCAATTTTTCGATTTAGAATAATGATATTCTCGAAATGTAAGTCTAGAGAGTAAGAACGAGGAAGTTCCTATAAAGACGTAAAAGTCAGCATACTTTTAAATTCTTGTATAATAGTAACATAAATTAAATATATAAAGATTTATATGTAGTTCTATAAAAATATGTATATAGCTTACGCGCGGACCAGACACGATCCAAACCTTTCTGTCAATAAAAAAAAGGGTTGAACAGTGACGAATAAGTGGAAGAAGGACGACAATGTACGTAACCAAAACTGTTATCAAGAGTCTTTCAATTAATCATTCAGTTCCAGTATCGAAAACAATGATATTCCTGTCAAATTTTGCAGTTATTAAACTAGTCTCTCTCATTATGGCATTTAATTTCCCGAAATTAGGGAAGGTGCGAATGTTACACTGATCGATTCTTTCGATGTTTTATTGCTCAATAAATTGGTTGTGGTCTCTCTCATTATTGTATTTAATTTTCCAAAATTAGGGAAGGTACGAATATTATACTGGTAGATTCTTTCGTTGCTTCATTGCTTTCTATATTTTGATGCAATGTAACGCAAGTCCTTCCACAACGAGACCCATTCAGTAACACAGACTCGGCCATGCAACCGGTGAGCATTTGTCGCTTTTACGCGAGTTCCGACCCACTCTGCGATCCTTTGATACCTGACTGGATTCTCGGTCGACGTCGGGTCAATTCACTGCGAGTGCCTAAAAAGACGAGATTCGCTTGAGCATGTACGCGTGCTCGCACGCACACTCCTGAAAAAGAGGACCGCGGTGTGTAGAAGAAGAGGGGAAGACCTGCTCGAGATGAGACGAGAATGACCGGGGGCAGCGCACGCGAATCCGTAATGATACACCAAGCGAACAGGGCCAGATATCGAGGACGTGGTCCCTGGTCCCTGGTCCCTGGTCCCTGGTCCCCGGTATCCTGGTCCCGCTGGTAAAAGCGAGTGGTCACTCTCGCACGAAGTTACACCGACACGTTGACTTATGCTACGTGTCGACTTGGGACTGTTAGTCTTGCTAACCGCTTAACCATTAGAAGTCAGAGCTGGATCAAAATAGGGGAGACCGCTGCCAGTTGACTAACTTTTAACAT
The DNA here is from genome assembly GCA_028455795.1 of Lasioglossum marginatum. Lineage (NCBI taxonomy): Eukaryota > Metazoa > Arthropoda > Insecta > Hymenoptera > Halictidae > Lasioglossum > Lasioglossum marginatum. Next base: position 1,139,993 of record CM052243.1, read on the forward strand.
ATTTAATTTTTACCAATGAACCATTAGTATTTTGCTGACTTGTTGTACACCAAAAGTTTGCACATTGACTTGGGTATACAGATTTAATTTTGAAAATCGCTTTGATTGAACCTAGTTGTAGTTTTAATCAAATTTACATTAGTGAGAGCAATAAGTCTACAAACTCCAGTTGTGGGGTTAGTTGACTTAACAGTTACTTTTATGTGTTTAAGAAAAAATAATAGTATTAACAATACTTCAATTTTTATTTGATCATATATATCTACTGTAGTGAATTAGATGACGATTTGTAGGAAAAAATTAAGCTCTAAATTAGGCTTACAAATCATCATCCGAGTCACGGTTAATATACACATCTGATGCATTTTTCGTGAGCCTATCTGCAACATGTGCACTGCACGCAGTTTTCACTATGAACGCTATAAGTGTAAGATTCATTGCAGATCGAGCATTCTGAATCATCTTCTGATTCTGAGGACAAGGAATCTTTCGAATGACGTAAATCCTAATTTTTTGAATGACGTAAATCCTATACTTAGTCAAGTAGTCCCGTTCGACATTTTTATCATTGGGCCACACCTGCATAACCTCGATGCATCGGATAAAATAAAATACTTCACATTATAGTCAATGTAATAATAAATAGTCGAAACAAAAATATTTACTTATCGCCGATGTTTTTAGATTTTTTATTCTTATTCGGTCACTATAACACATTACATGATGACAGTCATTCTTATGTTTCAATATTGCGGAAAGCAGCATCATCTACTTTATAGTATTATAATTAAGTCGACTAACCTCATTAGTCAACTAGACCCGGTCTCCCCTACTGTTTTAAATACACTGTATACCAGAAGTTTAGACGCACTGTATTATTTTAACAAGAACGTACCCCCTGATGAATCTTCGATGGATTTTGTTTATCGTATGTTTAGAACTAGACTGCAGATCTTTATGCATTTAGAGCAAAATTGAGTAGATGAAATTGAAATTGTTGGAAAATTGTGAAAATTGACGATGTCAATATACGAGTTCCCCTCTATTAGAATCATTAAGGGAAGAAATAACATTCAGTTTGGTTTCTATTTCTTGCAATCTACAGTAATCGCTCGTTCGTTGTCCAGAAGCTGTGTTTTTCAGTGACAACGACCCTGCCGGGACGCTATTTTTGATTTATGACTGCGTCTAGAATATCGCGCCGACCGCGCCGAGACTTCAATAGAGAGCCGAACATAGAGAAGGACAGAATGAAATACGGATCGGGTGGCCGAAGCGTATCGCCGTCGCCGGACAGATCTGAGTCCCGCGTGTTTCATTTTTACAGATACTATGTGCAATTGAAATTTTATCGTGTTTGGTGTCATTTTAATCAGAAAAATGCCAGAAATACGTTCATGAAGGTCCCATAAAAAAATAATGTAAATTAAGAAGTTTGAACATTCGATTCATTCGAGTCAATGTAGTGGTGCTCACACCGATATACCCGAGCCGACATCAATCGTCGCCGCCCTGCGGAGCGACGCGACGTTGACAGGCAGTGGAATGGGTAGGCACTGGACAACGATCCTGCCCACCATGCCAGACAACGAACGAGCGATTACTGTATTTAGAACAGTTTGAAAAATTCTATTCATATCTATGACTATATTAATACTAAATCTATTCATATATGGCACTGCTGGGCAAGAATTTTTAGCCAAAATATGAACAAGTGTGGTATCAAAAATTTAGACGCACTTGCTTTTCTTGTTGTTTGTAACTTCATATCGTACACCAGTGGCTATATTAATTATAAGAGTGAAGTTACTAAAGTGTTAAGAGACTCAGCATGAAGATAACCGCAGAATTGGTTGTTTGAAAACGAAAACAGAAGAGAAGTACATAGAATGTAAATTGAATACGATTATTAATAGGCTTTCCAATAATTGAAGACTGGAATTAAACAAGACTGTAAGTGCCATTTTCTCAAAAATTGTTTTTCCGCAAAAAAGGATGTAAGTTCTAATGCCAATGCAATCAAATAAGGCTGAAAGCTCCCTGACGATTGGTTATAAGCTTTGAGTCGGTTACAAGACGATCTTACAAGTTTTACATGGATTTTCCTCAGAATTTTCATTTTGTCACTTGCAGCCTTTTTTAATTCCAGCCTTCAATTGTACTTTACCAAATGGAAGCTTAAACATCTTCCTTCACACAATAATCCCAAACAAAATTATCAGATTATGTTTTCGAGGGTTGGTGTATAACTGAAATTTTTTTTAAATGGGACTTCCAAATATTATGGAATAATCGCCGGTGGATAATCTATTAAAATAGTATTTTAATCGGAGAATTCTCCTTTATTCTTAAATTACTGTAATTTATTTTTTCTTATACTGCCAACGACCAAACACTATTTCAGAAAATATTAATATATATATGCTGTGTAAGAAATAAGTTTAAAGCCAGACGTAGCGCGATTCTATTAAAAATTGAATCTGCTAAAAATGTCATTTCACAGTGAAAATCAAGTGTCACAATTGTTTCAGAAAATATTCTCTGCGGTTTCATTAAAGAATTATTTACGAAAAACGTGGACCAATCACGGCCACCGTGGACCGATTCCACGAATTGAAACTGCATTTGATGTTCAAAGACAAAAACTAGAAAGAAACTGTTTTAAGCAAAAAATCGTGAAAACTTTTATCACAGATCGTAATGTATTCAAATTTTTATATCAATCACATTTTTGTATTTATCAATATCTTCAGCGTACGAACGAAAGTAAGAAAGTGCTGAATGAACTTCGAATTGCGAGAAAGTTGATCGTGCAATCTAATTTTAGGGAAGCTCATTAAGTAACTCCGAATTATTATTAGTTGGAATTGTTCATGCCATATAATTTTGTACAATAAATCCTAATGAGGCGCGGATGCATTTTTGGAAGTAAATGTCCCGAGTTCATATGAGAATAGCTCTCTTATAGTGTCTGTTATGCCAGCATCCTGTTGGCAGTTCTCTTTGGAATTTTCATTCCAAATGGTAGTGATGGAACCGAGTACATCGTAAGGAATTTAATGACTGTGATCTGTGATATACAGACAAACTTTGCATAGAGCGTCCCAAAAATGTGCGAAAAAGGCGATTCCTGAGATCATTTTAAGTAACTTTCGCTTTTGCGAAAATGTTCTCCGCGGCTTTGTTCAAGAGTTATTAACGAAAAATATATGGACCAATCAGAGCGCGGCTACGCGCTGAGCCGGGCGTTGGCCTTGGCCGAGTTGAAACCGTAGCCGTGCTCTGATTGGCTCGTGCTTTTCGGTAATAACTCTTTAATAAAGCCGCGGAGAACATTTTATCAAAGGGAAAAGTTACTTCAAATGATCTCAGGGATCGGTCCTTTCAAGGAAGTACAACATTTTTGAAAAATCCTGTATACATTATGCCATAAAACTTGCATAAAGTTCTTAATCATAACAGTATATATGTTTTATAAATATTTCTTAATAATGTTTGTATATTACCCTAAAATCGGAAAGAATGTACGTGTGTTCTAACTTTCGTAATATCTCAATAAATTTTTTAACAAAATACTACACAATTTCAATATTGATAGAAAGTAAAAAAATGATATAAAATGACATTTTGTACCCAATTCGAAAGAACTTGAAGTTGACTAGCTACTGTTGCAAATGGCGAACAAAACAGAGCGTTATAATACTAATCACTACTATTCTATATATATTTAAATAAGAAAAAGGTGCAGAATCAAATATTATTATTTTTAACAATATTCATTCAAATGAGATCAATGCTCATGTAAGATACAGTGAACAATTTCAAGAAAGCACGATAGAAACTTTAAAAATATTTTTACTATACAAATTTTCTCGCTTTAATTATGCAAAGATCGATATAAATGTTGCAACACAAGCAACATTCTTAAAGCTAGCATTCGTATGGGGCTTCACCTTAAGAATCACCCCTTTCAAAGAAGTTGCACTTTTGTGGCAATCTGTATAGCGTTGCGAGCAAAATTCAATTGAATTTCATTTAGAATGAATGTACTACTGTATGTAATGTATTACTGCGGGTGTACGTTTTACTGCCGTATTTTCTCCCAATGAGATTAAAATAAGTAAAAATGAATATTTTGCCCTAAATAAATGTATATTTATTACATATTTCTATAATCTCCGCATTTGAAAAAACATTCTTCATAAAAGGTAAAAATAAGACCATATTTCTTCTATCGTGATCATCAAAGGACTGTTGTTCACATGATTGTACATTCTTTATATTGCTGTAAATTGCATAGGGGAAAGTTTTATTATTTAGATACCTACTTCGACACAATAAAAATATAACAAGAAATTTCTCTTGCCTTTCTAATAAAAATATTAAGCCCTCAGCATTACGTACATTGAGGTGAAGGAGAAGCTCATTACTGGGGCCCAAAAATCACTCTGGGAATATCCTTAATACTGCGATGTGAATTGCAACTATTTACTATGAGAAACGAGCTTCACTTCAGCCTAACGTTTTAAGTTCCGTACCTATTCGAAACACGTAACCCAGATAGCACAGAGTCATCTCAAAGACAGCTGTAAGACGCCTGCCGCAAAACATTCGGACTTCTGGGAGATGCCTGAACAACTTTCGAATGGTTCCCGAATGTCTCCTGAATGTCTTGTGTTACAAAACGGTACGTCTTAGAGACGTCTTGTAGACGTCTTTTTAAACGACATCTCCGAAAGGAAGTCTTTTAGACGTTTTTTTAGACGACATCTTCAAAAAGACGTCTTTTAGACGTCTTATTTCAGACCTAAAAACGACGTCTCCAAATAGACGTTTTTAAGATGCCTTCAAGACGTCTTTTTGGGACGTAAGACGTTCAGACCTAAAAACATGCTATCTGGGAAGTAGGTAGGATACGATTCCAGATAAAGAGTATTATAGATAAAATAAAAAGATATGACAAAAATTCAATCGAAAAGTAATGAAAAAACCAGTAACAAAAAAAACAAAGTATAGTGAAGTGCACGAAATGATCTACTTATGGAACTGAAAACTTACGAAACGAAGAAAGAATGGAGATTTTAAGAAATAAAAAGGAAGAAGAATTGAGAAAGACAAATAAGTTTACATTGTAAATGCAATTTTGAAATGTTGCAAACTTCACACTGCTCTTAATTTAAAACAGCTTCAAACTAAAGATAATAAATATAACTCAAATATTTGTGAAAAAGATGCATGTTATTTATATAGTTATTTATATGATATTGTTGTATTAGGTATTGTGGGCCACCAATTCTTTTTTGTATTCAGAACACATCATTCGTCCATAAAATGCTTACACACATTATTATTTCATGATAAATTAGGATTAATATTAAAATAAACTACGATCGAAGCATGATAGCGCAGTGATCGGTGCGGTTACCCTATTTTGTAAACTGTACCGTTACAAGCAGAATTCGGTTGAAATTAATTTATTTTATAGGCTGAAGTAGCGCAAAAGATTATCATTATGAATATGAAGCGGAAACGTTCAGACACTTCTGATAGAGGAAACCAAGAGATATTGAAAGGTACACATATGTATGTGTATGTGTAGTATGTTACCGACTGGCAATTTTTGCCGAGAGAAATTTATTACGGTCTGCAAACCGCACAAACATATTGGAAACCTAATAATGGTATATTACTTCCATAGCGTGTATAATTCAGAGATTTCGATACTCGGGGAGGAGAAATTTCTTTCACGTTTCTTTTGAGCTAAACCCCAACGACTGAAGCTTTCGTAAATTTGCTATGGATCAATTTTCGTGTTCGATTGCATTATCATTGCAAACATCACCTCAGAGTATGTACGCAGAAATATTTCTAAAACGGAAAAACACAACCTGTAACGCAGCTTTCGTTTACTTGTAATTTATTGAAAGCATCGGTGAGGAAACAAATTCTTCTAATCAGAATTTCTTCGAATCTTTCTATAAAAGTATTTTATTATTCATCAACTTGTACGAACGATTTTGAGTCTCATTTCCCGCATGCATTTATATGCAAATCAAAAATTGTCTGTATTAATTTCAACATATATCTTTTCTTAATATTAATGAGTTGAAAATAATGTAACAGTAGTTTTTGTATCTTTTAAATGTTTTCACTGTTTTGCCTTTGAACTAACTATTATCATCAGGCTCAGTGGTTCTCTAAATAGCCAACAAATATTGCGTTTAGTCTTGCATTTCTCAAAGCTGTAGGTTTTCATTATAGAATATAATTGTTACTGTATAGTAACAATAAGTAATAAGAGACAGTAAACATAAAAGTAAGCCATTGAAAATTTCATCCATCTTGAGCTTTTCCTTACGAACGAAATTTAAGTTTAACCTTCATTTTCGGAGTTCAAGGTCATTTGAAGGTCATATCACAGTACATTTTTTAATGTATTTTGGTAAATATTACGTTAAGGGAGAGGCATCTCGGATGACCTTGACCTTGATATATGTTGTCAAGGACAACATTCTGAACAATTTTTCTCTATACAATATATCTATCCGGCGCTCGGACTTAGTTTCCGAGATAATTGCAAAAAACTATTGCTAGTACTGAAATAAATTTTCCGTATTCGTGCACGCTCCGTGGCAATGTAAGCCTGCTCCGGGACGGCGTCAGTTTACTGTTGTTGCAATCACGTTCTGGAGATCAGAAAGAAAACAAGGTCTCACTCTGGTAATACATATATAAGATGAGCTTCCAATTTTGAGAGATTACTCCTGGATTTTCGTCTGCGTGGTCTCCTCCCCCTCCCACGACCTAACCACAATTCACTCTGTTCGCATGATTTTTCCATTACTAGTTCATGACAGCTACTATGCAAGGATTATGCGAATAGAATGAGTTGTGGTTAGGTCGCAGAGGGGGCGGAGACCACATATACGAAAACCCAAGAATAGTCTTTGAAAATTGAAACCTCACCTTATACAGGGTGGAAATTATAAAGCGTTACAGTCGAAAATCTCCGAAAATATTGATTATACGCAAAAATGTTTCAGATGAAAGTTGTTCAATACCGAGTTCAATACAGACATCATGTGGTGGAATTTTTATTTTTCCCGGTGGACACACCAAGGTGAGATGAAGCTCAACTTTCTTTTTTTAAATGGAATGATACGTTTTTTTATCCACCATCAAATAGTGCGTTTCAAGACGAATTCAACGACCTATGACTCAAGGTCATTCAAGGTCAAACTTGTAGTAAAGTTTTTGATGTGACAGTCCTCGTTTTGGTGTGAAAGTTCGAAGGCACGAAATAAAGTACGAATAAAGCGATCACATCTTTTCTGCATTTCCCTGCAAGTTTGACCTTGAATGACCTTGAGTCATAGGTCGTTGAATTCGTCTTGAAACGCACTATTTGATGGTGGATAAAAAAACGTATCATTCCATTTAAAAAAAGAAACTTGACCTTCATCTCACCTTGGTGTGTCCACCGGGAAAAATAAAAGTTCCATCACATGATGTCCCCCTCGGTATTGAACAACTTTCATCTGAAACATTTTTGCGTATAATCAATATTTTCGGAGATTTTCGACTGTAACGTTTTATAATTTCCACCCTGTATACATATGTATGACCAGAGTGAGACCCTGTTTTCTTTCTCATCTCCACAGCGTGTTTACAAAATAAAGTAAACAGACGGCCGCGCCGGAGCAGCCTTACGTTGCCATGGAGCGTGCAAGAATACGGACAATTCAATACAGTATTAGCAATAGTGTTTTGCGAGTATCTCGAAAACTAAAAGCGACCCCCCTATATGTGAAAAGGAAAAAGTTGTTCAAAATGTCGAAATTTGTAACATATTTAAATTTCATCAAAATCGGAGAGGAGTGCCTCTTTCTAAATAATTACCTAAACTTCTTTTGTTTATAACTTTTTGATAAAAAACGAGTGACGGCTAAAACCTCTTGGAGATTACTTAGAAAGGTGACCTTGATAACATATGTCAATACAGTATATCGTTTTAGCCTTCATTACTTAAAATGCTATATTTTGAAAACTTCTTATGTTTATAACTTTTTAATAAACAACGGAGAGTTGAGGGTTACTCAGAATGTTGTCCTTGACAACATATGTCAAGGTCAAGGTCATCCAAGATGCCTCCCTTTAACATAATATTTACCGACCACTTGATACCATTAAAAGTATACATAAAAAGTATTCTACTCTATCAAAATTAAAGAAGTTATTCTGGGGGTCATACTTAACACATTACCTACCGGTGATTATTCCATAATTGTTGGAAGTCTACGATTTATAGCTGAGGATTTTTTAGAAGAATCCTTCAATAGCAACAGCAATTTTAATCATAAACCAACAACTCACTCTCAATAACAAAATCCAATCATTTCCTTCGAGATTATTGTGTAAAAGAAGATTTTTAAGCTTCCATTTGGTGCAGCACAATTATTGAAAAGCCTATTAATAGGCGACCGGTGGATAAAGTGTTAAATGAGACACCCTGTATAAATGATTTTATTGTTCCACATTTGATCCACTAATTTTTATCGCAAACAAATTAAATCCACAGTCTACTCAGTCAATCAGCTATTCGGCTGGAGTATTTCTTATGCATTAACTATTGTTTTATTATTTTGTTATTTTATCATTATTATTGAAGAGTTTCATCCGTAGAACGGTCTTCTTGGAATGCATCAATAAAGTAAGTAGCGTGTTATGTATTCTGCTGATCGGCCGCATGAAATTTTACTCTCACTCATCAATTATTTGCATAAATTTTCATATAATCATCCGTATTTTGAATCAGTCGAATAATTATACGATTGCACGCTTTTGGCTCCCCGAGAATTTCACCAATATATCCGCGAGTGCATAAATGGTGAGAAATAATTACACAGTATACCTTCTTTCGTTAAATGAATATATGAATCGTTAAAACTTGTGCACTTAAACATTCTTACGTAAATGGCCCAGCGAAATATATGTTACAAAGATGGATAACAGTAAATCTGAATTCAGAATTATTCCTTCTTCAGTAACATTTTTATCTTGCAAGGTGAGAAAGTTGTAAGGATTGGAACTATAAAGTGAAATAAAAGTTAACGATCAGAAGATTGCTGTATCGATGGCGGCTTCAAGTTATTATTAACAATTGATCACCTTTCTGTTGAGCTAGATCGGTACTGAAAGAATAACACTTATCTATACGTACATGTGAAATTTGTTAATCTATAGAAATTAATAGGGGTACTTCTAAAATAAAATTCTAACAAGAAGTGTAACTAGAAATATAAATAAAATTATCGTCTTGGCAGACGTAGTTCATTTTATATGACAGATGTGAATATTTCTCGAAGATTATAAATTGTGGTTCAATTTTCAGCAGTCAACGAAGTGAAAAATAATACACTACCGGCCAAAAGTTTGGAATCACGGCGTAAATTCAGAGAAACAGAAGGTTTATAAGAAGAAATGAATGCCTTTAGAACAACCAAGGAAGATTAACTTGTCTAAAATCTTACGTCCAGTATGTTTTATCAAGAAATACTTTTCTTCAAATTGCTCTTTCATTAAAAAACCGCCTTCATTTTTAATAACAGCCTGACATATCCAGGGCATCCTGGCAATTAGTTTTTCGAATGTGAATTTGATATTTTTCCATGCTTCTTGTAGAAGTTGCCAAAGATGTCTCTTTAGAATTTAGAAAAGTGCATTCCGAACATTGTCTTGCACTGGGTGTATAAACTATACAAGAACATTATGGAAATAAGATATAAGGTATGATAATATAATGGGATATAAGGTAAAGATATGGATATAAGAAAATGCTGAAATCTGTTTAGAAATATTGCAACTAGTTAATATTTGATATTATAAAGATGGATCATTTCAAAATTTATCGATATATTCGATTTTTAGAAAAATCAGCAAGTGATTCCAAACTTTTGTGCGGCCGGTAGTGTAGGTTAAATCAGGCCTGGGCAACTTGTGGTTCGCGAGCCGCAGACAACTCCTCTCCCTACTCCTGAGTCCTCCCCATCAAACTCCTGCGGAGTGTAGCAGGAGGTTAGGGACATTAGGAGTTCTTCTTCCTTTTTATTTCTTAAAATCTTCATTCTATCTTTGTTTTTCTTAAGTTTTCGATTTCATAAGTAGATCTTTTCGTGCACTTCACTTTACTGTATCATTTTATTGTAAGTATTTTATGGAAGAATTATACAGGATGGGGCAATAACAAAGTCCACTTTGAATATTGCCGTTATTTGTAATAATATGGAAAAATGTTATACACAAAACTTACACGGTATAGAGGGAGGCATATTGTGACACAAACATTTTCTGCGTGGGTGTAGGTATAGAGGAGATTTCAAGGTGACCTTGATTATTTTAAATGGAAAGACCTACTTTCTGTGTCATGAATCGATAGACTATCGAATTCTGAGTAAAAATGTATTGACCTCCATATGTCCTAAATGTAATAGTTAACGAGATATTATCGAAATAATTTCCTTTCTTCTTTGGATAATATCTCGTTAACTATTAGATTTAGGACATATGAAGGTCAACACTTTTATATTCACAATTTGATACTCTATCGATCTATGGTGTAAAAAATAGGACATTCCATTTAAAAAAATCAAGGTGACCTTGAAATCTCCTCTATGTCTCTAGCCACGCAGAAAATGTTTGTGTCACAATATGTCCCCCTCTATACCATGTAAGTTTTGTATACAACATTTTTTCATATTATTACAAATAACGGCAATATTCAAAGTGGACATAGTTATTGGCCCACTTTGTATGTGTTCCGAAAACAAAAAAAAATTGGCGGCCCACAAAACCTAATACAACTTAAGAAAATATTAAAAAAATAAAATCGATAAGATTTTGTACATATTACTGCGGACGAAAAAGAGCCATCTACCAATTACTGTGGATTAGAGTTCGAATTATACAAGCGTACGGAAACAAACTACATATCTAGGCATTAATTTAAATATATCCTGTGTAGAGTAACAATAAATTTTTTATTTATTACAATTTAAATGAATAAACCTTTTATTAATTTTAACACCGTAGCATAATATCATATAGATAACTACATGCATCTTTTTCACAAATATTTGAGTTATATTTATTATCTTTAGTTTGAAACTGTTTTAAATTAAGATCAGTGTGAAGTTTACAACATTTCAAAATTGCATTTACAATATAAACTTATTTGTCTTTCTCAATTCTTCTTCCTTTTTATTTCTTAAAATCTCCATTCTTTCTTTGTTTCGTAAGTGTTCAGTGCCATAAATAGATCATTTCGTGCACTTCACTATACTTTGTTTTTTTTTGTTACTGGTTTTTTCATTACTTTTCGATTGAATTTTTGTCATATCTTTTTATTTTATCTATACATAATAATCTTTATCTGGAATCATATCCTACCTACTTACGTGTTTCGAATAGGTACGTAACCTAAAACGTTAGGCTGAAGTGAAGATCGTTTCTTATAGTAGTTGCAATTCACATCGCAGTATTAATATTCTTAGTGAGAGAGAGAGAGAGAGATTTTTGGGCCCCAGTAATGAGCTCCTCCTTCACCTTTATGTACGTAATGCTGGGGGCTTAATATTTTTATCAGAAAGGCAAGAGAAATTTCTTGTTATATTTTTATTGTGTCGAAGTAGGTATCTAAATAATAAAACTTTCCCCTATGTAATTTATAAAAAAAAAATTTTAATATACCACGTTTTTAAGACGAATTAAAAAGTATAAAATAATTTTTCCTAATTCCATACAAATTCCTAACCCCATACAGATTGTCCTGAAAATTTGTGATTGTGAATTTTTAATAGCTATGAAAATATTTGTAAGATTTAAAACGAAATACGTGGGGCGCAAGATAATGGTAAGGAGTGTAGAGAGAAGCTGCCGCTGAAACAGTTCACATAATTTGCAGTGCAATAAAATTGTTAGTGACTTAGGTGAACTATTCATGCATCAATTATCTATTGCATGCGCCCCACGTTTTTCGTTTTAAATCTTACAAGTATTTTCATAGCCATTAAAAATTCACGATCACAGTACTTTTACATTCTTCTAATTTTTTTACTGTTTTAAATTGCACCTACTCATTTTTGTCATTATTGCATAAAATTTGCTGTCTATTAATAAGAAATGAGCAATCAAAATGATATCACTGACTAAATACACGTATTGCTACTCTGACAGTGCTTGGAATTTAGAATTTGAATTATTTTGCAGAAAAATAGTTTAATTCTTTATTGTATAATTGAATACTACACTTCTGTCGCCGTACCTTAGTTCACACTGGTTATCTTTAATATAGCTTAACTTTAAAATGAAATAATAATCCTGTTTGTATTTAATTTAAAATAAAAAGGGTTAAGTCAACACTTTCAAGTAGGGAGTATACTGTGCGTATGTAATTTTTCCAGGAAAGTATATATATTAAAAATTCACCCTCTTTATTCAAATATCCAGGAAAGCAGTTATTATAATATTATGTCCCTAAGAATTTTAACGAGTAAACAGGTTTAATATTATGGAACTATCTGTGTGTACTTTTTACAAGAATGTTACAGGGAGCACAAGATCGCAACTTAATATTAGAGACAAGAGTCTGTTTGCCGATATAATTCAGAGAGATTTTTCATTATGAAAAAGTAGCAAATCAATATTTGGTGTGATTCTGTTATAGAATATTTATAAACAAAATTTGGTATTTAAAATAACTTGTGTAGAGGTTTTGGCAAGCATAGTAGATATGCAATGTTTTTAGCAGGCTCTGGATGTTTATAACATTTCCAATTTTTATAAACAAGTTTTGGAAGATTGATGTCAACCGGAAGCTATCTATTCCTAAAGTTTATCTATTCCTTATGCTATTGCGATAATACTATATGAAACCTATTTTATTATTCGTTTATAAGCTTGTCAATGATAGGTACTGTTAATTATTTTCAAATTATGCGTTATTAATTTTTTAAATTGTAAGCTACTAAATATTGTATGACAATATTCTTTTAATAAGCAACGATTACAATTTATAAAAATGTAATTGTTAATTGTTAATTATTAAAAATGTAATTTATAATCGTGTAACTGTATATATTCATGTGGTTGTATATTTTAATACAAATTCTGGTCTAAAGACGCCTTTTTGGAGACGTCGTTTTTACGGCTGAAATGAGACGTCTAAAAGATGTCTTAAATGTCTAAGAAAACGCTTTAAAGACACCTTAAAGACGTCTTATAGACGTCAAAATTTCGTCTAAGAGACATCTTCAAGACGTACCGTTTTGTAACACAAGACTTTCGAGGCGTCTTTTAGACGTCTGAATGTCTTGCGGCAGGCGTCTTAAAGACGTCTTTTAGACGTCTCAGTGCTCTCTGAGTTGTTATGTTTGCAAAACAGTACAATAACCAGACTTGTACTGCTCATTAATTATCTACTTAGTACTAGACTGCGGATCTTTATGCAATTATGGCTTTTGAAAATTTTCAAAAAATGTTAGGATATAAAATATGACAGAATTTAGTACAATTTTAATTTATTTCAGATCTAAAACAGCTACTAACACGGAAAATAAGATTCTATTTTATTCCACTTTCTTAAAATTCGTCTACAAAAATTGAAAATTGCATAAACTTCCGCAGTCTATTTAGTACTATATAGATGTATTATTGTATTCTGATACACAAATTAAAGTATTACAAGCTCACATTTTTTTCACATGCAATTTATTTACACAAAATAATCAAGTAAAGTCTTGATCAAATAAGATTCTAAACGATTTTATTTTTATTTTCAGTTGGTCTGTTTAATAAATGAAATTTCATAAAGTTTAACGTGGATAAATAAATTATTTTTATAGATATCGTCTAGTCTATATGAAATATGAAATGCAGTTTTGCATAAAGCGTGCATTTCGGTTATCATGCAAATTGTCTTATTAAGTATATTTATTGGAGGTATAAATTTTGATAAGGTTATATTTGGTTTGAATAAAATTATGTTTCATTTACATAAGATTATTTACATAATTAGTCGTCCAGAAAAATTCATGGAGGCTACGAGAAAAATGATATCGTGACGACGCAAAATGTTTCAAATAAAGAACTGAAAAAACTCTCGGTAAATCAACGTGAACAATTTGGAAAGTGACTTTTGATATACGATGGAAGTTCGCTCGCATATTGCACCCGTAGTGAACACGTGGTTCCGTGATCATCGATCGAAATTGCCGATCGATTGATAAATATCGATTCGCTGTTCGCGAAAGCTCCTTTAAAAAGAACCGGCGAAATCGCCCGCTGGCAGGACCCGTTTTTTTTATCTTTTCGCCTCTCGTTTCTGGACCAATAAGAGGACTGTATTTAAAGAAAGTCCTGTGGGTGTTTCGTAATATTCAATACTGTAATAACAACGGATTTCCCTACTTACCATTAATTTCGTACTAATAACAAAATATCCCCTCAATTAATGCGGAGAACATATTTAAGCAAACAAATCAATATAGATTCGAATAAATTTTATTCATCATCTTTATTATATAAATTCCTCAAATAAAATTAACTGCTGAAAGGATATCCTGGTTTTTTATCTTCAAAAATTCGATTTTCCTTTTTTACAATTTTTTTAACCCTTGACTGGTATACTCGGATTTCTCATGACCTCAACGAAACTTCAGTATACTAACTTTCGCTACTGTATTGTACGAAAACTGCAAATATCAACATTTTTCTACTGCCTTAGAACATTTGGATTATTCAGTCTTAAATAATATACTTAAAAATATCTGAAAAGAATTATGCAAAATTTTAGAGAGGTCTTATATCTTTATAATCTGATTTTGTAATTAAACCCTCCTAAAATTTAATCTCATTAAAATATTCTTCAAAGAAGCTTCCTCGTTTTTCCGATTACTTATTGTTTTTATTGCATCAATTAAGTTATTATTATCACTTTATAAAATATCGTTATTTCTTAGTATTATTCCTTCAATTTTTTAATTTACCCTAATAATTGAATTTTTAAATAGTAACGTATCCCTCACTAAACTTAATTATTACATAAATTAACTATGAATATTTTGCTTTTATACACATGAACGAAAGAGTTATTTTAACTAGAAAATTAAACATTTCTTCCGGCCTAGAATAATTCCGTTCTACATATATAATTTTTTTCGTTTTATGGATATGAAATTGTATATTACTTAAATGTTAAATTGATTAGATAGCAACATATTTAATAATGTAAATAATATTTTGAATACGGGTACAGCAATTTTTTAGTGGTGACTCTGAGTCATTCCTTTTGAATGTGACAATAGGAAGCCGCAAATATTGTAAGTCAACGAAATAATAGCATTCAGAACATGGCAGATCGTTCACCAAAATGGCGCATGATATGATTGTACTTTCGTAAGAATTTAGAATAATAAAGCTGTTTATTAATAATCAGTTACTTATAATTACGAATTAATACTTAAAACGAATGTATAATACTTTCCCAATAATCCAAGATAAAAAAATATTTATAATTTCTTATTATTTAATAGATTAAAGACAATTAATATATTGTACGAATATGAGAAAGGGTAGAAATACATGTGAGACACCAAAATACAAGATTTTTCACATCTAAATTTAATCACAATACTTATCAGTAGACTGCGGATCTTTATGCAAAATAAAAATATTCTGCATTGATTGTGGGAAGCAGAAATAAAATAAAAATTGATTTCATCCCTTAATGACTTTGTTACGTCAAAAACAACATTACAATATTCTTGAATTTTTCTAATCTATTACTGTTTTATATTTCACCCAATCAATTTCTTCGATTAATTTCTAAAGATCCGCAGTCTACTTATCAGTATTCAACGACGGACCATTAATTTTGGGGCTCCGGGCTAACACTGTTTGGGGGCTTACCCAATTAACCTAAATTAAGTCAAGTACCAAAAATTTTTGTATAATTCATTTTTTCTTAAGTTCTTAATCTAAATGGTTTTCATTTTCATTTTTTGGTCTAGGTCCTGGGCTGCAGCCCATAAAGCCCATGCCTATAAATCCGCCGCTGTCAATATTGACAGTTTCAATAATGATTGTTTAACAAGTACTATATCGACCAGAACATTGAACTCCATAACAACTACTCTTGATAGGCGTCTATTGTTTAATAAATATTCAATACAATCTGTCAGGCGTAATATTTTAGATTTTTTAACATTTTTAACAGTATCGACCAATGGACTTAAATGGTGGGATGAAACGAGGATAAATCAGGAAATAGAAAGCAGCAGGCAAACGCACAATTATCCGAAGTTTCTTGTAATTCATTGTAGTTCATTGTTTAATAAAAATTCAATAATATCTTTTAGGCATAATAGTATATAACAATATTGACAGTTTTAATAATGATTGTTTAAAAAAAATTATTATGTCGACTAAAACACTACTCCATAACAACCAGTCTTGACAGGCGTCGTTCTATTTCTCAAAACAAAATATTGTTTATCGAACCAATTACTAAACATTTAAGTATTGTATTAGGTATTATATACATCAATTTCATATCCAAGAAATGAATAAAATCATATATTAGAATGGAATTATTCTAGGTTGGAAGAAATGTTTAATTTTCAAGTTAAAATAAGTCCTAGTGCAAAGGGTTAACAGTATTGACCATTGGAGTTAAAGGGTTAGGACACAGTAACAAGTGGGGAAAATATAAGATTTTTAAACAACAGTACAGAAAAAAAGTGAATGATCGATTAATATAAGATTTTGTATTTCAGTTTACTATATTATGAACTATAAAAAAATGCTTGTAATATTTAAAAAATAATTTGTCCTTATGGCTTTCGTCGTCTTTGCTCGGAATATCTTTTCTTCCAGATGGCCAACTGGTGTACAGGATTCCTACAAATCGAATCAACTGTGATATATTTTCTAGGCATTGACGATCCCACATTTCAATTTTTGTGAAAATTAATAAAATGGCAGATATTTTTTTAATGACTGAATTTCGGTAGAAAATTTGCTAATTTTTTATTTATATTTAACAAAATAATGGGAAAATGAAAAAAATCGATCGTCAATGCCTAATAGATATTATAATGAAGATAACTGTAAAATTTTAATGCAATTGCTAAGGTAGAACTCGAGATATCTTGCACACCGTTTTGAAAAACGCAACTCTGAGAAAAACGGGTTTAAAGTTTACGAATGTAATTTTTCTCGCAGGTATACGAACTCACTCTCGAAACGGTACTTCGAGAAATAATTTGTATTAAAGCCTGAAATCCATTTGCATTCTTTGCAAAAACCTTTTGCATTCTGTTCTCAAGACTTGTAACTAGTATTTAAGAAGCAACAAATTTTCGATTTTCTAAAAATTATAACTGTGTCCTAACCCCTTAAATGAAACAGGGACAGATCAGGAAATAGAAAGCAGCAGGCAAACGCACAATTAACCGGAGTTTCTTGTAATTTAATGAAAAGCGACAGGCATCTCGTCGAAATGACTTCGGAAGAGCAGGTAGGCGAGCGAAAGTGATTGATCGTCGCGGTACCGATTAAATTGTCGCTAAATCATTTCTGTTTGCGGTGCAGTGAGTTTATGGAAAGAAGACGGGGGGGGAGGATTGTCGGGAGAGAAGCGCGGAATGAGTTACGCGGCTGTCTTCGTCTATTTTCTTTCAGTGTAGGAGCTATACACCGTGGCTTCTCTTCCTGGCGATTCCACCTTTAGCTCGTTTATTTTCACGAGGCAACAGTGTTTCAGTCGCTGAACGGAGGGTGCACGCACGCCGAAGAAATAAAAGGCAGCCGCCTCGGGAGCGTGTTTCACGATACACCGGCTCATCGCCGAAGAAAAGGATCCGCCACGCGGCGGCGGGTCAGACAAAGACGAAGAACCAGGGTTCGGTGGGAACCCGAGAAGTTGCTCCCGCTCCCGCACCCGCTCCCGTTCCCGTTCTCGTCCTGCCGGTGCCCACTGATCGCCCTCGAAATTTTTCAAATCTGCCGCACCGGATCTCGATAGAACTCTTCCTTTTTTTAACACCACAAATGCCGAACTATCAAACAAATTCGTTTTCAATTCTTTAGAACTTTAGAATAACCATAAGACGATATTTGTTGAGATTTATTGCAATTTTTAAAGAGAATTTATTACATTGGTCACAATACCTACACATTTTTCTTTCTAGTTTGTTGATGGTGTCTATCGTTTGCAATAAATTAATATTTATTATTAATGTAATATCTGGTAATTTATTAGGTTGACCACAATATCTATACATTTTTCTGTCTAGATGATATCTATTGTTTGCAAGAATAAATATTAAAAATATCTGCGTATAGAATAATTATATATATATATATATTATATATATATATATATATATATATATATAGAATTATAGTATAGAATTAATTAAGACAATAAAACGTACTTTCGCCGTTAGTTTCCATTAGAAAAATTCACTTGAGAATGTATAGAAAAGTAAGTACACACAAAACGTATTTTAAAAATATCGATCGATATTAATTAGATATAAGAGCTTTTATGCACCTCTTTACAAAATATAGGAAAATATAAATTCAGATTGCTTATATAGTTCTGTCGACAAAAAAGACTGGAAGTTTTACTGACAGAGAAATGTTAATATTCTTATTGTCTAGACATCACTTCATACGACTAGCATCTATTTTTTGCGGAACTACGTTATGAGTTTTGTCCAGCTAATTAGCATTGCTCGCAACACTGTGCGTCGTCGAGTCTTAATCTGGCGACTATGGCAGTGCGTAATGAGAAAAACAACAGAAAAAAAGATCGGCAATACATGAACATTGTGAAAAACGTAGAATGAACTATTAAAGATTTAGCAAGGAGCATCATCCACCTGAAGTTTCTAATAGTGCTGTTACTTTACTTCGGAGATCGAAGATCATAAGCTTCGAAGCTTCGAAGCTACGATTTCAGAAACTTCGAAGGTGATGAAGTTCCCTTCGTTCCTTCGAATCCTTCGAATCTTCAAAGAGTCGGAGCTTCAAAAAAGTAACAGCCCTCCCAGATAGCACCCGACGTCTCATAAACGTCTGTTTTACGTCGTTTTTAGGTCTGAACGTCTTACGTCCCAGAAAGATGTCTTGAAGACGTCTATAAGACGTCTATTTGGAGACGTCGTTTTTACGTCTTTCCTGTGATGTCGTTTAAAAAAACGTCTAAAGGAGGTCTGAAGACGTCTCTAAGACGTACCGTTTTATAACAGAAGATATTTAGGAGACTTTCGGGAGCCGTTACATCTTTCAGACGATTGTCTTGCGGCAGGCGTCTTACAGACGTCTCAATGCTATCTGGGCTAGCTCCTAATCGTAAACAAGTAATATTTTACAAACTTGGAACGTGTACGAAGTGATTGTAAACACACTCTATTTGTGCTTTGTAAATTTTCCCGAGACAAATGAGCAAGGGAAATTTCCAGTGGGGGTCTCAATACATGTTTGGAGAACAGTTTGAAACTGTATGAAGCCTTCTAGTGAAGACGCAGATATCTCATCGTGGATGGGGAACAACGGAAAGGGACGCGTGTAGAATGCAGTCGTGAATACGTTGCCTCGAGTGAGTACTACACTGATCCGGAGAATGAAAGAAGCAAGTTGCGAAGGCGAGTAAATCTGACGGCGCCCGAGAGAACAGAAGAAGAGGAAGAGAACGAAGAGGATAATCTATAGGAAGAGAAGCGAGAAGAGGCCAAGTCCGGGCGATCTAAAAGGAAGGAAGGAAAGAAGAAAAAGAAGTTCTTCAGGAAAGGGTGGAGGAGAACCGAGATACCAATCGGCATTTTTTTATTCTCACGAAGAGGAAGACGAAGGAAATTTGCAGCTTCAGATTTTCAAGAAACTTCATAGCATTAGACTTCAATGTAATTCTCATCGAATAGAGAACCTTCCTTCAACTTGGAGAATGAAATTTTATGAGAATACATGTGAAGCTGTAGACAAATTAAGAGGTTAGGTCACAGTGATATTTTGAAAAAAATCGAAAATTCTTTTTTGTCTTAAATAGTGGTTTTAAGTCTTGAGAACAGAATGCAAAAGGTTTTTAATGGATTTCAGGCTTTAATACAAATTATTTCTCGAAGTACCGTTTCGAGAGTGAGTTCGTAAACCTGCGAGAAAAATTACATTCGTAAACTTTAAACACGTTTTTCTCAGAGTTGCGTTTTCCAAAACGGTGTACAAGGTATCTCGAGTTCTAGTTCTATTCTTAGCAATTACATTAAAACTCTACAGTTATCTTCATTATAATATCTATTAGGCATTGACGATCGATTTTTTCCATTTCCCATTATTTTGTTAAATATAAATAAAAAATTAACAAATTTTCTACCGAAATTCAGTCATTAAATGTAAAATATCTGCCATTTTGTTAATTTTCACAAAAATTGAAATGTGGGATCGTCAATGCCTAGAGAATATATCACAATTTATGACATTTTTGCGATTTTGATATTGTTAATTTGATTTGTAGGAATCCTCTATACCAGTTGGCCATCTGGAAGAAAAGATATTCCGAGCAAAGACGACAATGGACATAAGAACAAATTATTTTTTAAATATTAGAAGCATTTTTTATAGTTCATAATATAGTAAACTGAAATACAAAATCTTATATAATTTTCTGTACTGTTGTTTAAAAATCTTATATTTTCCCCCTTAAAAGAATATAAGAATATTTAACCTCTTAAAAGAATTTAAGATCATCAGTGTATTGGATTCAGCGTATTAACCCTCTCCGGATTACATTAGAACTACCAACAATTAGCACAGCACAATTAACAGTTAACACTAGAACTACCAACAGTTAAGACGAAGCTGTTTCTATCAAAACCAGTCAATATGACTGGTCTTTATGGGGCCGAATATGTCTTTGGAAATATTATGTAGTGGTAATCTTCCAGCAGTAGACCCTTCTTTTATTTTTTCCCAACTGGTTGCGTCTGCGGCAATTTCATTTTCTTTTTCCATTTTCAGAACTTGAAGGCACACAAGCATGTCTTACGTAAATTCAAAATATTTTCTAATTCACTTTCCGAGGTCTCCTGAACATTTTCTTTGTCTATAATCTCATTATCGCTATTATCACTATAAAATGCAATTTCATTTTCCTCTCAGATCGGCTCCGAAACTTTAGAGAAATTAATAGACTCAATGCCACAAAGGATATTTGAGGCCATAAAAAACAATGGAGAACCAACTAAATACTGAGTTCTTTGGTTAATTAATTAATTTGTAATTACATTTGTAATATTCTTTTAAGTTCAATTAGAAAATGATTAAGTGAACCTATATTTATTTCGCACAAAAATTTGGAATTTTTGTAATATTAATTAATAAACACGTTCATAAAAATGTTATTATTCAAATACATTATGTGTTCTACCGATTACATTATGATGAATCACTTACTAATAATAAAAGACAGAAATGTTACATGAAACACACTGTTATATCATAAAAATGTTATGGATCTATCATTATTTCGGCCACTGTACCTTCGAATTTAAAGGGTGTCCCAATAAGAGCGCTGGATTTAAATTTCGCACCAATTTTTTTATATAAAGTTGGCAGCTCTAAAAATGTCATGTGTTTCATTTGTCATCATCGCGATTAGTAAATATGGAACGCTACACAAAAGAACAACGCGTTATTATTGTTAAAACTCATTATAATATTGAGCTTTTGCAAGAAAAATTTCCTGGTCGTGTAATTTCGAGAAATACGGATCAGAATTGGCCAGCAAGATCGTGTGATTTGACACTATGCGACTTCTTTTTATGGAGTTTTTTGAATTCACGTGCGTATGCCAATAAGCCACAAACAATTACAGTAAATTCTCTATAGATGCGACAGTCTCGGGGGGATTTGGTCGCATCTACCGTACAGGGTAGCTATTTTTTTTATCTCCAAAGGCCGAACGTAGAGAAGGACAGCGTGTGTAAACACAGATCGCGCGAGACCGAAGCGACTGCGACTCCGCGTCGCATTAGTAGTGGTTTACACCGATATACCTGAGCCGAGATCAGATTACATAGTGGAGGGGATATTGTTGTTGCATTTATCGTGTACGGCCTTGTTGCGTTTATAGAGGATTTACTGTACTCAGCTTAAGGCGAAGTACCGATGTGTTATTGCCACAATCGAACCACAATTATGCAACGATGTTATCTTAAATTTCATCAAAAGAGAGCAAAAGTTTGCAAAGAGGGCCGTGGTGCGTATTTATCTGATATTTTATTCCATACATAATCGGAACAGTTGTACTTTGTAATGAAATAAAAATATAATCAGTAGACTGCGGATGTTTATGTAAATACATATTTCGATATGCATATGTGCATATGTACATATACAATATTACATATTTCTTTTATATAATTTCACTATAGTTTGCTGCGATTTGTTTGACTTCAATATTTTATGTCGAAAATTTTGGTAAAATTAAAGAGGTTCGACTATTCTTTTTTCTTAATATCCGAAAACATTAAAACTATTAATTCACAATCTTATTTTGTTTCTGTAAATAAGTAGTTAAAGATTTTGATGACGATGATATAGTTATAATTGCGACAGCTCAGAATGTGTTTTGCAACAGACACAAGTTGCACAAAATTTGACGTTTATAAAAGTACATTACAAACTCTTCCAGCCACAATAAAAAGACTGGAAACTGTCGGTTTACCCTTAGAAATTCAATGAAAATATTCATGGACTGTATTGAACATTTAAGAACTGTTCCTGGTAAATGTAGTGATCAAATTCGTGTTAAAATAGATGCAGTGGTGAAAAAGAATCCTGGGTTATGCGAAGTATCTAAACTCGTGAGGGTATTAAGCGATGAAAATATGCCAACTAATGTACCATAACGCTATTGGAGCAAATATAAATACAGTAAATCCTCTATAAACGTAAAAAAATATCCCCTCCACTAGTAATCTGATCTCGGCTCGGGTTTGAACCACTACTAACGCTACGCGTAGAGTCGCAGTCGTCGGCACAGTTTAAAGGCCCGCGTGCGTCCTCACAATGTAATACCAATATAAAATCTTTTTTATTATTACTTATTTTTGTATGAAACTTTTACCAATATATTTGTGGCATTTTTCTGATTAAAATAAGACCAAACACGATATAATTTCAACTGTATTTAATGGTTTAATTGACGATGAACGTTTCGGGCGCAAGGAAGGATAGCGTATGGGAAAAAAAGAGACGCGGAGAGTCGCAGTCGCTTCGGCCTCGCGCGGTCTTTCTTTACACGCGCTGTCTTTCTCTACGTTCGGTTCAGTCTTTGAAGTTCAAAAAAATAGTGTCTAGAATCTCCCCGAGGCTTTTGCGTTTATAGAGGATTTACTGTATGCACTCATTACATCCTGTGATGTAGTACGTACTTTCTCAGCATATAAGTCAATATTAACTGACAAACAACAAAGTGCTACAAATATGGAAAAATTACTAGTAACTTATTGTAACGCATATTATGGTGTTTCCGTATAAATAAATTGTTAATTAAAACATAACTGATAAATATCTCTTTATATTAGTTCTGATCATATTTTTTGTGCATATTTTACGTGCATGAACATCCGGAGTCTAATAATCATTTTCCAAATGAAATCCGGCACTCTTATTGGGACACCATTTATAAGAAAAAAACGACAGCACTTTTCCTTGCACCTAATACTGGAGGAGGCTAAGAAAATGGAGATCCCTTCGATAGCATTTCCACCCTGCGTAGAGAGGAACGTCCCCGAGTATAATTACAATTTCTATCGGAGAAACGTCGTGTCGTCGCGTTTCTCCAGAAAGTGGAGTGAAATGAAAGAGGCCGGTCGACCCAAAACCGTAGAAGACGCCGAAAAGAGGGACGGCGGCACGCGCGTTACAGCATTCTCTGTCGGGATCGCAAAAAAGTACCGAGGAAAGGCTACCGTACTTGGCGGCGGACTCGAAACGAGTCGCTTACTCGTACTTACAACGATTACAACGGTACCAAGAGTACTACGACTCCTGTACATCGGGCTCGTGGCTGCGTCGAAACCATTGGAACGTGGTGAAAACGAAGAAGAACCGGTGTATACCGTGTTCGGTAACTGTTACCTTCGCGTGGCACGATTTATCGGCAAATCGTCACTTACGTCGCACAGTGCGACGAATCAACTTGACGGCGACCAAAAATCGATTTTCGTATATATTGGAAAATGGAAAAAAATTCATGTTACTTGATGGAGAATTAATTGTGTTATATTGGGCCACTGCAGAAGTCTTGATACGTTTCTAACAGATTATTATTTCTGTAAAAGTGAAATTGCATTGAACAAATAGTATAGGGTAAAGGAACCAGTTACCGGATATCAGAGTTAGGCAAAAATTTAATCAACATCGATTGACGAATAAATTTCTACTTCAATCGTTAATCGCAATTAACAATTAATCTCTTAGTCTAGTCGTTAATTGCAGTTAACGATTAAATACTTATTAATCGTTAATTGGAAATAACGGTTAAATTTCTACTTTAGTCATTAATTGCGATTAACGATTACATTCCTTTAATTTTTTTTTCTTTCCTTTTCACAATGTTATTAACCTTCTCGTTATTCACTATATTCTGTAAAGTAATGTACTTTATGTTGTAATAAATCTCATAAGAGATTTCCTAAAAAAAGACTATTGTAAATAAACATGTTTTTGTTGAAATATATTATTATTTCTGTCAATTCTCCATCCGCTCTCTCCTCCTTCTCTCTCTGTCTCTCTCTGTCTCTCTCTCCGTCCTTATTACAATTTATGGATAGATCGTATGAGGACTTCATCAATCGATTGAATCAATCGTCGATTTTTCGATGATTTCTTTTTTAATCGTACACATTAATCAATCAATCTTGATTAAAATTTTAATAGATTAATGTCCAACTCTGCCGGATATTTAGTGACGACTTGGAAGTTTTTTATTAATTTGAAGGCATTCTATAATTTATTTTACACTATTTGTGATAAACGTTTGATTCTTTCTGTAGCGTCAAATTTTTCCGGACGATTTTGTTAAAAAGCACAAGAAATATTAACGAAGTTGTTATCACAAGAAGACAACAAATTAATTAATTAATTTTTTTATGCCGTAGCACAATAAAATCATTATTTCATTATCCTCTGGTGTATCACAGTTTCTTAGAATTTTCTATAATCGGAAACAAGGAAACAGAATAAAGTTTTTAACTAATGTTTTCTATATCTTAGACAAAAATTATTGTAATATTGGGTTGGAACGAAAGTTCGTAGCGTTTGTAAATTAAAATTGAAAGCTAAATTTCAGATATTTATTCGTAGATTTATTCAATACCATATTTTTAATTCTGTTCTATTACTTTTTGCCATTTTCGAGGTAACTTCATGTGTTATTGAATAAACATATGAATAAATACCTTATAATTTAATCTTCGATTCTTATATACTGTATAATTTGAAAACGCAACGAACTTTCTTTCCAACCCGATACTTTTGATTTATACAGGGTGTCTCAAAAACGTTGCGGTTCCTTGAAATGGGAGGTTTCTGAGGTCATTTGAAGCGACATTTTCCTTTGCAAAAAAGGCCGCCGCGGCTTTGTTAACACTTTACCTACCGGAAACCTATTAATAGAATTCTAAATAATTGTGCTGTACCAAAAGAAAGCATAGAAATTTTCTTCTACATACATTGCGATCTTAAATGAAACTATTAGATGATGTTATTGAGAGTGACTTGTTAGTTCACAATGAAAATTCTTGTTGCTACTGAAGGTTCCATTAAAAAGTATTTAGCCATGTGCCATAGATTTTTCAAAATTATGCACCGGTCGGTAATGTGTTAAGAATTATGAACGAAACACACGGACCAATCAGAGCACAGACCCGATTTTTACAAAAATCAGCAAGTGATTCCAAACTTTTGGTCGGTAGTGTATGTATATTTGAATGATAGTTGAGCGTAATTAACCCTTAGTACTCGAGTGACTCAGATAGGGAGAGAGATAGATAGAGAGAGAGAGAGAGAGAGAGAGAGAGAGAGAGAGAGAGAGTCACCTCTAAAAATTGCTGTACCATTATTGAAAATATTGTTTACATTATTAAATATGATGGTATCTAATTACTCAACATTTAAGTATTGTATGAGATATTGTATCCATTTCATATTCATACAAAGAAAAAGATTAATATAGAATGGAATTATTCTAGATCGAAAGAAATGTTTAATGTTCAAGGTAAAATAGCACCGAGTGCAAAGGGTTAATATTTTTTAAAACTCCGTGCAGGTATCATTAAAATCAAAGACTGCCAATTTAGTTGTACGTCTTATTGATTGCTATTGCAATCTGCATCCGACTTACAATTACTTAGCATACGGATGCAGATATACATACATATCCAGAATAAATAGCTTCGGTTAACTTTTTCCTGTAGTTAACCAGCTTCTTATTAACTCTACACTAGACGACTCTTTTAATTTCAATTTTTATTGTAACGACTTACGAAAGCGCGGTTCTGTACCTATATAATGCGACTTAATTCATTAAGCAATAAATTTAATTCATTAAGTGTATGTAGAAATGTAACACATACAAGGAATATGTGAGATGTGCAATAATAATAGCAATTTGATTTCTTATTGAATATAAATAGTTGATGATTCAATGGTGATGTTGTAATGCTTGCTACTAATTTTATGTTTCTTACATTTCACATTTCAACTAATAGAATAATTTCAGTGAAAGATATTAATACGAATGTTATGTGCCAAAATTTATTATCATAAATTAGTTACCGGTTCTAAATCGTTCACAATGTTGACACCTTACGATTCTTCCAAGACATAAATCATTACTGGAAACTTTATTAAAAGGAGAACATATTTTATGATTCATACGTATATAAGAATCTACAAAAAATTAATTTCCAAACAGATGATCGACGAATGGAAACCATTTTAAGAGAAGATCACGAAGATTACCCACTTTCACGAGATCCAGCCCAAGTACGGAAATTACTCTGAAACGGTTATAATGATATTCCCTTTTTTTGGACAGAAAGAGAAAAAATCATTGTTACCACTACAGGGTGCTTTAAAAGGATGAGCTCTCTATAGAATCCAGTCAAACACACACACACACACACACACACACACACAGATGGAACTAATTAAAAATTATAAAATTAATAACCTTATGGATTTGAATCACTTTTTATGCTACAAACAATGTAGTATTTTGCTGTCTTTTATTTTAAAAATGTAATAGTAAATATTAAATAATAGTAATAGTAAATAAACTGTAAATAAATGAAATAGTAAATTGTAGCGTACAGTAATGGTATATGTATATTAGGTTGTCCCAAAAGTTTATTTCGGAATGTGTTCCTTTAATATTGCTAAATAAATATTAGGTTGTCCCAAAAGTTTGTTTTCGATTCATGCACATAATGCAAATTCATGTTAGGGAGTACTAAAACATTAACATAAAGATTATCGCATTGTTTGTATTTATTTAGCAACATTAAAGGAACACATTCCGAAAGAATCTTTTGGGATAACCTAATAAGATTAAATTATTCACAAGGAAAGATAGTAAACATATACAATTGATCGAGGCAATAATGCATTCCACAGTCAACTTTTTAAAGATATTCTGATAAATAAAGTGTGCTTTAATTTGTTCTTTTGGAAGCTTCAAAAAATATCTTTTTTATTATCCTTTAATATGTTTCTTTTTAGTATGTTTAGTGATATTAAATTTTGTTAGTAAATTATTATGTAAGACACAGATGCGCCGTATAAAAATTTCTTTCTATCCTCAACAATTTTAATAAATTGAAAATATTATATGGACGTTCTTAAATTGCCTTAATGTTTTTACCGTTTTAAATTACGTTCACCTATTTTTGTCATAAATGAATAAAATCCGCAGTCTAGTCATTATAATTGTTCTTCAAATGAAGAGATATAAGGTACATACATAATTAGTCACGAATGGCCGTTGTCAGTGGAATGGACGATTCATGATAAACAATCGGTCTTATTCTTAAGAAGAAACAGATTATAATTATACAGGGTGTCCGAAAAATATCGGAGAACTTTGACAGGGGTGGTTCCTGGTTAATTTACGCTAAGGAAAAAGTTGCTTTAAATGACCTAAGAAACCACCCCTTTCAAGGTTCTCCGACATTTCATAAACTAAATTATAAATATTGCAGTATGAAAATAGAAATTTTGTTTGCACTGGCCTATTTGAAGTATTAAAAATTAAAATTCTTCTGGAAATTCTTTCTACAAAATAAGTTTATTTTTAGGTTCAGGTTTTAGAGATTAATGTCGTAATGACGTAACGAATCGTTAAAAAATTGGAATAAACTGTTTCTGGTAAGCCATCCAGCTTTCTGAGTTTGAAAAAAATATGATAAATGACCGAAAGAATCGTGGCAGATAATTAATGGAACTTGTAAGGAGGAACTCTCAGCTTTAATTTAAAACAAGAAAATTGATGTGGAGGAATGTGAAATAATCCATTATTTACAAAGGTAAACATTGAAACATTCATTGACATATACATTGATTTGAATATGCAGGGTGTATCCCTTAAGTTATGTCACCATTTTTTAGGCATTTCCAATAGTGCAATTAAAAAATGTTTTAGACAAAAGTTTCTCAGTACTTGGTGAGCTACATGTTCGCATATTCTTAAATCTGAGAAAATGTTTTTTACGTAAAAAAGTAAAGGTCACCTTGACTTTTTTAAATGGCACCATATGTTTTGGACATCATAGGATTGTTTCTGACGTCGAGACGAATTTAACAGTGTATTACACTATGATCTTGAAATGACCTCAGACTTGAAAATTTTGTGCAAACGTAATTTTAATGGAAAATTATTTCTTACAATATAAATCAAGTTACATCAGATGTTCGAACTGCGATCCATCTTCTACGATACAGAGCTCCGTTCTTTGTATTAGACTTTTCGTTGTCGCCATAATTAGGGCGTACTAAAATCTTAGGTACGAAACACCAAAGATTCATGAATATTACGCAACATTACTAAACCAGTAATGCAGTTTTGATGAAGTTTCTACTTATATACAAAGTAATGTTTCTCTTCTACCAATAAACACTTTGTGTTTTATAACATCCCTGGTCAAAACTATTGAATGTCAATGTTTTTACCATATCTAAATGGTATTCAATTGGATGTGTTGTATTGAGATTTGTATTTCGTCAATTTGAATTTACCGCCAAGAATCGATTCAACTACCTGTCGATCATTGTGCCTGATTGGTTGAATGTCAATATACGTCGTTTCAATAGATGTGTCTGCTCTCTCTGAACGGAATGTACCTCAGTTCAATGTAGACCAGCATGAAACTCAGTCAGTTACTAATAGTTTATTAACATTTCTTTATACATAGCATGTACGTTATTTAAAAGTTTATCTTGTAATCAGTGTTGTCTCCCTTGTTAAATATCTAGTATATTAATTATGTATATATTTTCAGACGCATTTCTCTTGAAAATGATCCAAATCCGGATCGAAACGTTGAGGGTTTAATTTTTGCAAATTTGCTTTGTTCGTATTATTGATCGAAACCGTGCGCCGAGAGCATATTCTATTATTTTTATTAAATATTTACGATCGAGAAATAACAAAACAAATATTTATTGGTATTTATCTTTATTAGAATAATGAATAAAACATGAAAAATAAATCCAAAGAATCTGGCCGTCAATGATTCTGATTATTGGCCAGGATTCGGCGTTTTGGAGTACAGTATGGTTAAACGCGCTCTGTGGTTAGGGTCGTTGTTACAGAATCACCGAAGGTATTGTTTATTATCACACGTGCTCGGAGCTCGGCCGCACGATCGCAATCACGAGGTAAAAAGAGAACAGGGTACGGGTATATTCGAGTTGATCACGGTTCGGTTTGATCTGGTCAGGCCCAAAAGGACCGAGGACGCTGGAATCGGTTTGTAGGTTCGTATGCCACGGGGCCAGTGGGCCCGCTCGCTGGAAAGTGTATGTACTATGTACCATGTGCGTGCACGCGCATATACGCGCGCCGGTCCACGCGTAAATTCACACGCGCGAATCGCATGCGCCGAACCTGTAGTTTCGTTTGTAATTTCGTCCGGTTTCGTGAACGCATCCGAAAAAGATCATACAATCTTTTTTATCGGCCTCTACGAGTAGGGGAGACCGGGGCTAGTTGACTAATGAGGTTAGTCGACTAATCCATTCTAATTGCAATATTATTGAAACATAAGAATTACTAGCTCACCATATAATTTGTTGTCGTGACCGAAACTTGCATGTTATACTAATAAGAATTAAAAATTTAAAAACATCTGCGGTGAGTAAATATTTTTGTATCGACTATTTATCAATTTTTGTCCATTAAGTACTTACTGCCTGATATTTTTTCACAATTAGTTTATGGAAGTATGATACATTGACTTTAATTTTAGGTATTTTATTTTATTCGGTGCATCGAGGTTATGCTCTGTGTGGCCCTTACAATGATAAAAATGTCGAACGGGGCTACTTGACTAAGCATAGGATTTACGTCATTCAAGAAAGATTCCTTGTCCTCAGAATCAGAAGATGATTCAGAATGCTTGATCTGCAATGAATCTTACACTGGTAGCGTTTGTAGTAAAAACTGAGTGCAGTGCACACGTCGTAGCAAATGGGCTCACGAAAAATGCATCAGATGTGTGTATTAACTGTGACTTGGATGATGATTTGTAAGCCTAATTTGTGACTTAATTTTACCTACAAATCGTCATCTGATTCACTACAGTAGACATGTATGAACAAATAAAAATTGAAGTATTGTTAATATTATCATTTTTTCTTAAACATTTAAAAGTAACTGTTAAGTCAACTAACCCCATCAGATATGTCAACTAACCCCACAACCGGAGTTTGTAGACTTATTGCTCTCACTAATGTAAAGGGTATAGCCGGATAAGATAGTCAAAAATGCCCTTGAAACGAATTGTATCGACGATGTGTCATTCGATAGGGCACCAAGAAAAAACATACTGTGCAAAATTTCAACCCTGTATCTCGATCGGGAGGGTAGTTATGGGATAAAATCAGTTTTTGGCCTATTTTCCCTAGTTAATTATGTTTAGAAATTCTGAGAAAAATCTGACACATGTCAAGAACCCAAATGCATACTTCGCAATTGGTTTCAGATTTTTAAATTGAAAATCCTGCTTGTAAAAAATCAAAAACCTCAAAAAAATCGAAAAAATGCAGATTTCACATAGAGGTTCTAGATAGGCAAGATTTATATTTTTACAGTAGCAATATATTGTTACAGGTATTGTTCATGAATTTTTTCAGATTTTTCAGTTTGGGGCGCCGTTGTTAAAAAAAATAAAAACTGATTTTTTCGACGTTTTTTCCGCGAAGAACTAAGCTAACCTTAAAATTATTATGTTCTATTTATTCTGTAAGTCTATCAGGCACTGATAAACCTTGAACATTTCTCAAAAATAATTAAACAATGAAATCGGCTTGATTAGTATTTTTACTATGTCAGCATATTACATCTGAAAGTATTAACCAGATTCCCAACAGCTCGGTTGGCTCAGCACGTTAGGCGTTCGACTGTTGACCTGCTTATTGTACTAGGTTCGCGCCCGGCACACGTACACTTTTTTTTTACTTGATTAATTCTTTTTTTTATGTCTAACTTTATATAATGAATGGTATTTTTGTGAATTTCTTTTAGAATCAATATTTAAATATTTAAAAAATATTTTAAAGTAAAATTCGCAAATAAAAATTCCGAACGGGGCTACTTGCCTAAGCATAGGATTTACGTAATTCAAGAACGATTCCTTGCCCTCAGAATCAGAAGATGATTCAGAATGCTTGATCTGCAATGAATCTTACACTGATAGCATTTGTAGTAAAAACTGAGTGCAGTAAACACGTTGCAGCAAATGGGCTCACGAAAAATACATCAGATGCGTGTATTAACTGTGACTTGGATGATGATTTGTAAGCCTAATTTGACTTAATTTTGCCTACAAATCGTCATCTGATTCACTACAGTAGATATGTATGAACAAATAAAAATTGAAGTATTGTTAATATTATTATTTTTTCTTAAACACTTAAAAGTAACTGTTAAGTCAACTAACCCCATCAGATATGTCAACTAACCCCACAACCGGAATTTGTAGACTTATTGCTCTCACTAATGTAAATTTGATTAAAACTACAACTAGGTTCAATCAAAGCGATTTTCAAAATTAAATCTGTATACCCAAGTCAATGTGGAAACTTTTGGTATACAAGTCAGCAAAATATTAATGGTTCATTGGTAAAAATTAAATATGTTAAAATTTAGTCAACTAGCCCCCGTCTCCCCTACTTTGAGCTACGATCGTTTGTGCGCAAGCTTGTCTACGTATTTTGGGACTCATTCCCTCTCCCGAAAAAGTTACCCTCTCTCTGCCAGTACCGGATACATGCACGACCTTAGGCCTTAGACCATATCAACAGTAAAGTTCCAATCTAAACCGATTCTCGATTCTGTGACATAGATCAGGACCGGATACTATTTTTTTTGTGGCCGCGTCGACCCTGCTGACCGTTGAAAAAGGACAGCATTTAAACACGGACCGCGCGACCGAAGGCGCAACAAATGATAACGTATCGGTGAGACAATACTAGTGCAATAATGGAACTTCTTTATTTTTTACTTGTTTTTAATAAAATTTAATCAATACATTTGCAACATTTTTTTTATTAAAATGACACCAAACAAGATACAATTTGGCCGATATTTACTGTATATGTAAAGCATAATTTATAATTTATCATATACAGCCAGTCACATAAGTATTCATACGCCCTTTAAAACAGAATAACTTTTTTATAATTGTACCAAACGACCTGATGTTTTATAAACAATTAGAAGCATTGGTTTACCGATTTCGATGAAATTTTTAGCATGTGTATAACTAACATAGATCTACAAAATATGTATTTTAAATTTTTATTACGGGTCCAAATAAAAATGTTTTAAAAAATGCCTTTTTTATTTTTGTATGCGATCTTGTAAATTGTAATTCTTGGAAAATCTTTTCTGCAGATCATTTAGTAAACCAATGCTTTTAATTGCTTACAAAACATCAGGTCATTTGGTACAATTATAAAAAAGTTATTAGTTTTTAAAAGGTGTACGAATACTTTGTACACTCACTGTATGTACATATGTAGATTTCATTATTCAGGTGTTCATTATTACTCAAGGTATCATTATTACACAAGATATTTATTTTTACTTAACTTTCTTGTGACAACATCTTTTTCCATCTTTCATAAAATACATCCTATTTAATAGTAGATATTTTTGTAACTATGAAGTCTAGTGTTTTCAACGTATATTATAATATTATATATATATTTTATATTATTATGTATTATATATTACATACATATTTTATACAGTAATGTATATTATTAGACAACGGATCTTTATATGCAAAATAAAAATTTTTTGTCTGAATTGCAATAAACCGGAGTGAAATAAAAATTAATTTTCTTCCTTAATATGTTTAATAGGTTGAAAGTGTGGGTTTAACACAAAAATGTATCGTGTCGATTGAGAAGAAACATATATGTATTTAAATAGATAACTGTTATGAACAATATGAATATACATGAATTGAATTGAATTTCACACGTGCTCGCAATTCTCTCAATGTCTCTCTGTATTTCACACTCGCTGTACAGTATGTACTCTCTCATTGGCGGTTCGCGACAGACTCATGCGGCGTTCTCTCTACGCTCATCCGATACACGGTCATAGGTCATCGCATCACCTAATACGCCTTCTCGCATTTCAAAACAAACATTCACATCCTTATGCTTCATTCTCATTTCTTTTCATTTCTAAAACCAAATCCACAGAAAGTAATATAACAGTGTTTAGAGATTCTTCTAATACTTTGACTGTTTTAAATTACACCTACCCATTTTTGTCATAAACGCACAAAAAATCCGCTGTCTATATATTATATATATTAGTTGCATTAAAATTCTATGATCTAGATCTGTACTGAAATCTGTGGTCGTATATTAACCTTCTTTTTTTCTAAGGGTACGCAGAGACGCAGGATAAATGTAATACTGTATAATCGTTGCATTAATTGTACTTTAATTCCATTAATTGTAATTAAGGGCTTAAAAGGGCCTGTTTTCTTTCCAGTTTCAACGTGGGAGTTTCATTAAATGAATTCGTTGATGGTATTCGCTAAATATTTGTAACTAACTGCATATACATAAACGCAAATTCTACTCGCGATGAAGAGGATTAAGAAAAAGTGCCTGTGCCCTTCCGACAGCACGACTACCTCCAGCTTCTTCTCTCTCTTTCTTATATTAATAATTGCGCCGCCGAAACCTGTCCGGATTATACTCGTGCAGAGGAGCAACTGGCTGCTCGTTGCTGCTCGTTCAGGTACTCGTAATTGTTGGAGCCTCTCTTTCGATCCACTCGCTGAATACCACGCAAATACATTACAACTTTATCAGTAGAATTTGCTTTTCATCCGAATATCATACGCATTGTACCACTATCGCGAATGGTAAATTAGTTCAATTAATTAGAAACGTTAATTATAAGCATCTTCTGTCATCCTTGAACAATTAAAAAATACGGGGAATTCAACCATTTTTTTGTGTATAAAATTATATTTCTTTATGGGCGTTCTCGTAATTGATCTAGATCTAATGATTCGAAAAAAAATGAAAGAGGAAAAGTTAGAATGTTTCTTGCAAGCAATGTAATAATGGTGTCTGTAATTTTTTTATCTGTATTCCTTGTTTAGAAATGAAGCTGACCTTCAATTTTGTAAATGGAATGCTATGTAGTTTTTTATATCATGTGATAACGTGTGCCAAAACGAATTCATTCGTAGGTATACGACACACTGATCTTCAAGGTTACACAAGATCAGAAACAAACTATTTGTACAAAAATACATAGCATTCCATTTAAAAAATTGGAGGGCACCTTCATTTCTAAAAAAAATAATGCTGATAAAAAAATTACAGACACCGTTACATTGCATGCAAAAAACAGTCTAACTTTCCCTCTCTCATTTTTTACGAACACCTTGTATAGGTACATCTTATTATATGATATTTACAGTGAACCACGAAAGTATTTGAACGCACTTTAAAACAGTATAACTTTTTTATGATCGGACCAAACGACCTGACTTTGTTTGAGCAATTAGAAGAATTGATTTACCAAATGACATGCAAAAAAGATTTTGAAAAAATTGCAATTGCTAAGAATTACATGAGAAAGTAAAAGAGGCACCATTTATAACTTTTTTAGTAGAGCCCGTAATAAAAATTTAAAATATGCGTTTTGTAGATCTACATATGTTAGTTATACACATGCTGAAAATTTCATCGAAATCGGTCGACGCAGAAAGAAACGACACGCATTGAAAGATGTAAGAATCTGTGGATGTTAAGCAGAAACTGACCAAAAGTCGCGAAAAACTATCATTTTCACCACATTTAACCACTTGTAGCTCTTGGGTATGTTAATCGATTTTGATAAAATTTTCAGTATGTGTATAACTAACATAGATCTACAAAACATATATTTGAAATTTTCATTAAGGGCCCAAATAAAAAAGTTCTAAAAATGTTTTTTTCATTTTTGCATGGAACCTTGTAAATTGCAATTTTTGGAAAAAAATCTTTTTTCTATCATTTAGCAAACCAATGCTTTTAATTGCTTACAAAACATCAGGTCGTTTGGTACAATTATAAAAAAGTTATACTGTTTTAAAGTGCGTTCAAATACTTTCGTGGTTCACTGTATATCCATTGTAGGTATTTTCTGATTAATAAATTTAAAAAATGAAAGTACATACATATGTATTTATTGAAGCACATTGAGTGTTGAGTCTTATGTTTCCCTCGCAGTAATGACACCGCTTACGTGTGTCTGAATAAATATATAATTTAATCTAAATAGATTAATTTTGAATATTCTTAATGGGTGAAAGTGATTTGCAAAAGGTTGAAATTGATTTACAAAAGGGCGAAATTGATTTGCAAAAGGGTGAAATTGATTTGCAAAAGGATGAAATTGATTTACAGAAAGGTGAAATTGATTTGCAAAACCTGTATCAAATTGACCGAAATGTGCAATCGCATTGTGACGGAACCTCTTCACCTCGGGTACAGGCAAGACCAAAACAAGATTCTGCTAAAGGAGAATTTAACGAGACCGGGTAATCCGTCGCGTAATATGGTTTTCCAGCAACAAAAAGGTCTAGGCTGCACAGAGAGGAGCGAAAGAAAAAACGAGGGAAAAGAGAAGAAAGACAGACAGACAGAACATTCATACCGTGTCCCCACTACCCAGACCTTACTAGCAACGAAATGAAAGGGAAACCATAGTAATTGAAGTTAAACGAGATAGCCAGCCATTCATGGTTACGGGGATCGTGACAATGAAACTTGCTCTTCGTTGAACGGTCGCCTCGGGCGACAGACAATGGCTCTGCTGGAGTTTATACCGTGTCGAGGAGTTATGCCGTAACATGCTGGTCATCCTGCTAGTTTTCTACGAGTAGCATGCAGAGAGTCTGCGCGAACTACGCTTCCGTTCGTTCACGAAATCCGTCGCCTTTCTCCGATTCATCCCCTTGTTCCACAAAGGTCAATTGTTCCGACTTCCTTGCCCCTCTGCCTCCCCCTCAATCCTCTCACCGAGAACGAACTTGGTGTACCGCACTCCTTGTCAACTATTTAACAATGACAATCGGACTCCTGCGAGTTCTAGGCCTGAGTCGGAGTCATTTCTGACCCAAACTGATATCTCACTAATACAGTTCTATGTATTCCGATATAAGACGATCGCTCGGGACCGACTTTTGCCATATTTCGGATGAGGGTTACGGACTGCCCAGATAGCACAGAGACGTCTCAAAGACAGCTGTAAGACGCCTGCCACAAGACATTCGGACGTCTGGACGGCTCCCGAACGGCTCCCGAAAGTCTCCTGAATGTCTTGTGTTACAAAACGTACGTCTTAGAGATGTCTTCAGAGGTTTTTTAGACGTAGTTAAGGCCTCTTTTAGTCCTTTTAAACCACATCTCCGAAAAGACGTCTTTAAGACGTCTTATTTCAGACGTAAAACCGCCGTCTCCAAATAGACTTAATTTAAGATGTCTTAAAGACGTCTTTTTGGGACGTAAGACATTCAGACCTAAAAATGACGTAAAACAGTCGTCTATGAGACATCGGGTGCTATCTAGGTGTTGTAAAGATTGGGACACGTTTTGTACTTTATGGGTGCCTATTCCCGGATAGCTTATGAGGATTAGTTAAAGTATTTAAAAGAGAAATGACAAATTAGTTCAATTTACTCAATGAATTATTTATTTTCAACAAGGCACAGTGTCGGAAGTGGATGAAATATTAACGAAATATTTTTTTTTATTAGCTCGATTTATTCAATGTTCTTTTTTTATTGGAAGCTTATGTGGGACTCCCCATAGGGGGTTACTTTATAAAGATATACAGTTAGGAGCATGACTGATCGCACACACTTTAAATCAGAATAACATTTTTATGAATGGACCGAACGACTTCACTTTCTCTGTAATGCATTTGGTCGGAATTGTGAAAAACAATAGTGAAAATTGGTTTTTTCAACTTTTTTAGCTGGGCCAATAACGAAAATTTAAAAGATGTTTTTGGTGAACTCGTATAAATTATATACGTCCTGAAAATTTCATTGGAATTGGTTAATTGGTTTATGAGTTATAAACAATCAAAAGTGGCAAAAATTGCAATTTTTCAAGATTTTCGGCCTTTTAGTAATATGTAGTATATATCTATTTATAACAATATAATACATATAGTCTTGTGTATACAATAGTTATCACTATTGTTATAAATGAATAAATATATATTCATATAATATATATTTATGTAAGACAATGTTTTCGGCAAAAAACATTTTGCCGTATAAGTTGGGACACCCCAAAAACTCTGAAAAGTAAATGTTGAAATAAGGTCAAAACACCTTATATTCAATGATTGTTGCATATTTATTTCTTAGATCATGATTTGGCACAAAAAACCATTGTGCATATTAACATATTAATAATCAACAGGCATATTAGTGCATTTCAAGTGCACAACTCTCTTGCAGGTACTGCATTCGATGAAATTCGAGCGACTGAACTGCTTTGGTACGTTCTTCATACAGACAATACCAAAATCGATATCTTTTGAAGACTGAAGTAGATGAATCCTAAGAATCAGAAGAAAATGATAATTCCCGGTTCGCACGTTTTCCTGCTGACGGTTTTGATTATCTTTTCGGTGTTGCTTTTTTCTCTTTTATTGACGACTATCTCCTTAAAAAGAAAACAAATTACCTGCAGAAGTTGTGTCATTATTATGTTGACCATCTACGGAACTATTGTGCAAGCAACACCGACGAAATAACAAATGACGAGGAAAATCTTGATGAAGATGATGAAGACAGTGCAAAAACAGTACCTAAACTTGGGCATTTAGAATCTATAGTTTAGATAGCTTTGAATTAGATGCGGATGAACTACATATAGAGGCAAGTATTACAAATTTTTTGAAACCTTTTCTAGAAAAGACTGCATTAACAATGTTAACTTTGTGTTAACAAAGCCTACCGACCATCAAAAGTGATTGATGTGTACAGTATTATAAAAATAACAAGATTAAATTATTTTATATTTCGTGCGATTTTTAGTATAATATATACTGGAGTCAAAAAATATATTCAATAAATTCCCACGAAAACACCTTTACAATTTCAATAATTGTCAAATAAAAAATCTAAAACCCCTCGTGGTAGGTTTAGTGTTAACATTCAAGAGAAAGAAGTCCCTAATTACCAACTTTCAGAAAGTTAAGATAAAATTTTGAATTTTGGACACAAAAAGCAGGTTCCCAGATCACTGTAGCTAGTAAACTAAATGTAACAGAGTAAAAATATTAATCGTTTCTCAAGCTAAACTGAGTGTAAAATGAGTGCTCCATGTCTTACAATAATAAATTTTGGAAAAACGGTTTGGTTGGTTCAATTTTGCTGCTCACTGTTTTCACAAGATCAGCGCCGGGCACCTGACGCGTTGCATACCGTCATCCGAGTTAATAAAATTGTCGACTGGACGGCCGGAAGTGGTCGTGTAAAGCATCCTTTGGAGAAAGAAGGAGAAGAAGGATCGTGACAGAGGACGTTTTATAAGCGATCATCGCGGGCGGTCGTCGTTCCTTTGCAGTTCGATACTATTTAGCGGAGTTTTCCAGCGAGACGATGAAAGAGGGCGTGAAGCGATGGGGGGGATCGGAGGGAAGGAAGAAGAGGGGAGAACAGATAGAAGGTAAGGGAAGGGATTCAGCTCGTGCTCGTACGTTTTACAAATTCGCCACGAATATCGTGGGTGGTCGCAGCTTCCTCGCTTCTGGGGAACACGCCGAGATACTTCTTCTTTCGGAAGGAATCGGACGCGCGACCAACCATGCAGGTACCAGATACGATCGCGACGCTGACGCTGACGATCACCGGGTCCGCCGTCGGCGAACTTGACCGGTCGTTTCACTGCCACGAAGACGTTTACGGTCTTATAGTTAGACGTTGTTGTGTAGACCTACGGATTAACCCCTCAGCGACGAGCTGACTCTATACGTCGTCGTACGACGACTTCACTTTCAAATAAACGAAAACTAACTGAGCTAATATAATCTGAAATAACCATGTATTAAATCCCTTGAATATTAAAACTTAAAATTCTTTTGGTCCGTGTTTACAAACTTCACCTTAAAGACAGACTTCACCTTAAATTTCCTATATATGACGGATATAGGATCTCAAACTATGTATTTTAACTTCAGTAATTCCAAATTATCGATAACTTTTCTCTATTTTTGTAAATAAAGTGTCAAAGATGGTACTTATTTTTCCACAGAAATGTCCATGTAGTTCCTCTTCGTTAATGAATTAGTATATTCCCACGTCGTCCCACGCGATGATTTTTACATATTTTGAAAGTAGAGACTCTCTACTTTAATTTAATACCAACATTGAATTGCAAAACTTTGCAAAACTATACTAATTTTAACAATGAAGTTCCGTCGTTTTATGTTCACGCTTGTGACAATCACAGCTCGGGCGTTCCGAACGCAGCCGATGCAGTCGTCACTTAGCGGTTTGTTTAGTCTACTCGTTGAAACCTATGGATTGGTCTCATTCATTGTATATTTAAGGAATAAACAATGATAATATCCCCAAGTTTTCCTCTGAACTTTCTTCCTATGAAAATTCGTTTCTTCCGTCTCAGAGCGATGAGCGTGCAGTCTACATCTCCCTTGCGTTTTTCTTATATCTTTCAGTTTCGTTATTTTTATTATTGTTGTTGTTGTTTTTTGTTGTTATTGTTATTATTACTGTGATTGTTGTTAGTGTTTTATTCGTTATGTTATTACTTTATACATGAAAACGTTATAACAAAATCTTCCAATATTTACTGCCTGTTATTTACTTTGTTTTTTATTTTTATTTTGCAGTAAACCCAAAGTAAAATATTAGGTCGTGACATAAATACGTTTAAATATATTCTACTTACATTTTTTTATAAGTTATTAGTTTTATAAAACAGTGAAATGATAGCGTTGCATCTAAATTGACCAGAAGTGACTTCTTGTTTGTCACCGACATCGTATATTAGTAATAAGTCATAAACAAATTCTTATAATTAGAAAATGTTCATACATGCAACCGAACGTTACTATTTAATACTTTGATTTTGATCTCTGTTAGTATTTTTGTATTATTTATATTTTTATATTATTATATTTTTATTAAAATAATAAACTATAATATGAAGCAAATATATTTGTTATTTATAAATTGAAACCTTATACTAAACCAAAGAATAATTCTTTCCCGTTAAAATATATCTGAATCTCCAAAAAATAAATTAGTAAATTATATTTACATTCTCATTGTCCATAATTAAAAATGACGTCTTCTTTGATAATATCTACTATTTGTTAAATCATTCTGTGCTATATAAGCCCATTACTAACTTTGTTGTATTTTATATTTAATTATAAATAACTTAAAATATATTGTTTAATTAACAAAAACCAACCAACTGTTATAAAAATTTAATAATTATTCATATTTTATACAACCGTAAACACGTTAATTGATAAATATAAAAAAATAGGCGATTTAGAATTTTGTCCATTTGGCACACCGCGTCCCGCCGCGCCGTTTCATCACTTGCCGCCGATCTTCATGCGTGCCACGGACAATCGTTCTCTCACATGCCACACAGCCTACATGCGTGCTATCAGCTTTTTCACAGCCTTTTCTTACCTGTAGATTCACACCTAACCTAGCGAACACTAAAAGTTACTATAAAACAAAAATTAATGTACACTAGAATTCTGAAATACGGTACGTGCAACCTCATCTTCAGTCTCTTGTTTTGACTACAAGCACCTAGCAAAAACATGATTGCAAATAATATTTCTTGACGTTAAGTTGTTGGTGCATTGAATAGATTTATAAAATTTGTAAAAGAAAGAAATACAATCTAAGGCCAATTATTGAAAATTATCAATTACAATATCTTGATAAAATTCTAATAGTCAATCCTTGGACCAAGGATAATATACAGGATGGTTCACCAGACATTACCATTACCATATTTCGTCGTTATTATTATTCGTAGCGAAGAATGTTTACGTATGGTTGAATGGTTTCGAGAGATGCTGTTGTGAATGAAGGTCATCAGTATGTTTTTTTAAATGGGATCGTATGTTTTTTCCTGCACCAATCGATGAAGCTTCACATTCTCTACAAAAAAGTATTGATTTATTATTATCGAAAAACCATTAGTTAAGGAGATATTTTAATTTTAGTTTTGTTATAGAATTACGACTCTCTTAATAATGTTGTAATGATTTTATTCACAGAAATGGTTCAATGTGGCGACCGTTTATATCACGACATTTTCTGAATCGAGAAAGTAATAATTGTTTTACATTATGTAATAAAACTATGTTATTACATTCAGTGATGATACGATCTTTCATATCAGCAATTGTAGTCTAAGCCTCAGCGTATACTTTATTTTTCAAGTAAGAAAAAGTCAAGGGGTGTTAAATCAGGCGATCTGTCGGAAAATAAATGGGACCACCTAGTCCTATCCAACGATTCGGAAATATTTGAGTTAATGCATTTCTTGTTATTCTTTCATAATGTGCAGGACAACCATCCTGTTGGAGCCACATTGTTTGTCGAATATGCAATGACAAATCATCTAAAAATCACCATAAGGTATTTTAATTCGTAACATTATCAAAAGAGTTGTGATTTCGTAACAACACTAAAAAGAAAATATCTCCTTAACTAATGGTTTTTCGATATTAATAGGTTAATATCTTTTCCTACTTGCAGGAAGAAACATACGATCCCATTTTAAAAAATACTGTTCACCTACGAAAAAACCCACAACACCAAAATATGCATCTCTCGAAACAATTTAACTTTATGTAAACATTCTTCGCTACGAATAATAATAATGACGAAAACCGAGGTAGTAATATCTGGTGCACCATCCTGTATGTACAAGGGTGAGGCACCTAAGACTTACACCAAAAATATCTCC
The DNA here is from genome assembly GCA_028455795.1 of Lasioglossum marginatum. NCBI lineage: Eukaryota > Metazoa > Arthropoda > Insecta > Hymenoptera > Halictidae > Lasioglossum > Lasioglossum marginatum. The sequence goes on from CM052243.1 coordinate 1,182,845, forward strand.
GTTGTTTTTAGTAATATAAGAAAATGTTTCAGATAGAAAATACCTTTAGTTCAGTGAGGCAATTATTGTGATAGAGAAGTTTTTTTCGCTAGGTTATATTTACCGATATTTCAAGGTCATTGTTGTAGCTAATGAAAAGACAAATTCAACTATGTATAATATGTTGACCTTTAAATGACTTTCGAAGGAGTTATTCTTCAAAAAGCTTAACTTAACGTACGAAGACCATGTTTATGCTTACCGTACTCGATATATTCTTAAATTCTTTCAATATAAATTACCGATAAAATCAATTATTCTTAAATTCTTCCAATTAATCTTTTTACTGTTTAATATCACAGTACTGTCTTTCGTTATAAATGTATAAAATCCAGTCCACTTCCTAGAAATGTAATATTTTCCGTTTCGAGGAAGCCTTTCTAATATTTGCGTATCTATTTCCGGAACACCCTATATGTACGTATCATTATTCTCCGTTTTTCAGAACTTGACTTACTCGTTCTCTGGACTTCGATTTCGCAAACTTAATTGCTGAAACCAGCTTTAACATAAACAGGTTTTGAGATTATGTTATTACCATGCAACAGTTTAATTTTGATGGTCGACAGAATGCCATTACTAGATGTCGCACTGCGTGTTACACACGCTGCGGCATGTAACACGCCATAAGTAAATGCAAATGAATAATCTTAGAATAACTTTTGCTAAAAATGAGATCTTACAATTTTTCTAATTTTTCTAAGTAAGTTTTCAAACATTCAAAACTTATATAGAAACGAATGAGTTTCTATATGTATTTTATCTCTATTTTATATTTTAACCATATTATGAAGAAATATTCTCAGCTTAAGAAATTCACCTTCGTATAAAAAAATGTGCCAGAGCACAACTTACTGCGAATCAGTGTCGCCAGATGAGGGGAGGGAGCACGGATTGAGGAGAAAACGCGTCACGTGACTAGGCCGCGGCGGAAGCGTGGGTAATAGCGTCGTAGAAGGGAAAGATAGACTGGAAACACAAGTCTTGATCTGACGACACTGTTACAAATTAGCAATTCTAAATAGGACTACTTTAATCAAACTCTTTTCTCATGCAATAACAACGAAAATGAATTAATATATTAGGTAAAAATAATAGAGTATGCTCTCGGCGCACGGTTTCGATCACTAATACGAACAAAGCAAATTTGCAAAAATTAAACCCTCAACGTTTCGATCCGGATTTGGATCATTTTCATAAAAATGGAAAAAATGCAAAAAAAATTCTAGACAGAGAACCTAATTTAGAACGTAGAATACTACTAGAAACCATTCACATGATTAAACATCAAAGCGTAAATCTTAGGTACGAAACACCAAAGATTCATGAATACTACGCAACATTACTAAACCAGTAATGTAGTTATGATGAAGTTTCTATTTATATACAAAGTATTGTTCTCCTCTACCATTAAACACTTTGTGTTTTATAACATCCCTGGTCAAAACTATTGAATGTCAATGTTCTTACCATCTTAATGGTATTCAATTGGATGTGTTGTGTTGAGATTTGCATTTCGTCAATTTGAATTTACCGCCAAGAATTGATTCAACAACATGTCGATCATTGTGCCTGATTGGCTAAACGTCAATATGCGTCGTTTCAATGTGATGTGTCTGCGCGCTCTTAACGGAATTTACATCAGTTCAATGTAGACCAGCATGAAACTCAGTCAGTTAGTAATAGTTCATTAACAATTCTTATACACAGCATGTACGTTATTTAAAAGTTTATCTTGTAATCAGTGTTGTCTCCACTTGTTAAATATCAAGCATATTAATTATGTATATATTTTCAGACGCATTTTCTTGAAAATGATCCAAATCCGGATCGAAACGTTGAGGGTTTAATTTTTGCAAATTTGCTTTGTTCGTATTAGTGATCGAAACCGTGCGCCGAGAGCATACTCTATTATTTTTATTAAATATTTACGATCGAGAAATAACAAAACAATTAATATATTAGGTGTACAAATAAATTCGTAACCTATCTTCGTGAATTTACTAATTACTCTCCAAAATAATCTCCATCATTTTCTATGTATTAGGTTTTTGCATATGAAATGTCCGATTTCTAGCAATGACATGAAACAAACGCAATTTTGTACCCAATGTATCCTATCTACAAATTTCAAGTTTCTTGATTGTATTATGGTAAAAATAAGATATTATGGTCATTCACCTTTTGTCATTTACAAGATTGTGTAGTTCCTTTTTACCACCAACGATTAGTAAATTAATTAATCACCACATTTTCACCAAAAATCACATAAAAGTTATTTTTCCATTTAATTTCGAAATTTCAGCAGTTAATCATTAATCAATTATCCGATTGATGATTAAAATTGAAAAGAATGTAATCGTTAACCGCAATTAACCACTAAAGTAGAAGTTTAATTGTTAATTGCGATTAACGATTGAAGTAGAAATTTATTCGTCAATCGTTGATTAAATTTTTGCCCAACTGTGCAATGTATGTACGCATGTTCTACTATTATATATTATATATAACGATGAATTCTGAGAGTGGGGGAAGAACCTAAGCGGGGAAGGTGCCTCGAATAGCTCGCGAACTACAAGTTGAAGTAACTCTCTCTGTTGTAAGTAACTAATGCGTCTGCAGTATGGTGATTGAAAGATTTGAATGCATAATGAAATTACAGTTCAGTATCTGTGAGGGACACGAATTAATTTCTACACCTACTAATTAATGAGTTAATAATTATAACTAGACAGCGGATGTTCATGCAAAATAAAAATTTTTTACCTGCATTGCAACAAACTGGAGTGAAACAGGAGTTTATTTCCTTTCTTCTATCTTTCCAATAGAAAACAGTATCTGACAGTGATCATTATATCTATTAAAAGTAAAATTAGTAAAAATTGTAAGTAAATAACTAAATATAAGGTAGAAGGAGTAGAAGTTACGAAGTGGAACATATGTATGTTTCCACGTGTTTCGTGGTGCAGTATATTATCGAAAAGGTTTTTCTAATCATAGACTCATCTCCTTTTGTGTAAAGATAGGATCCGTTTACAGCCACGGTCATGAGAAAGCTGAGAGAAAACAATAGGGTATCCGGTGGAAGATGAGTAGCCTCCATAGGGGGTCCAATTTGAGGATCAACGAGGTATCGAGGCGTTAAATACTTTCTAATCGTTTGTCGACGTCTGCACGAGAAAAAAGAGACGGAACAAAGGGGGAAGCAGCCTAACTCCGCCGAAACTGCTCTTTTTATCATGCCTTTCCTCGTTTTATCGGACGTTCGATCTCGATTATCATTTTTGCCGATGTAAAACCGGCATATCACTGTACGGGATTGAAGAAAGTCAGCCTCGACACTCGGACCACCTGGTTCCCTCCTGGGAGGTCGCAAAAACTGAATATATGAACCATTCAAAAGAGAAGACTCCTCTCGAAGTGAAAAGTTTCATAGTCCTCCGAGTCATTAAACTGAAAATTAAACTAAATATATAAATGGTAGAACGTTTTCTGTGCCTCTTGGCTATGCAAAATTGGTTGAAAGCAGAGATCGAAAGAGTTATGGAACTACTATAATGGGTTCTACTTGGGACGTGGACCATAGAACTTTTTTGACAAAACGTTTTTATGGTAGAAGTTCCAATGAAAACAGCTAAAGAAAAGTACTTGGAAGAAGATGCTTTGAATAGAACGTGTAAAATATAAAAGTAAAAATTTTATTGTAACAGCGACTGATATTTTACTTGTCAATATGAACGAAGTTCTGAATTATTTACATGATTACTGTTACTTATTTAGAATATTTATGTAGATAATTCATAATTATATAAAACATTCTTCGAGTTTCTCTTACGATTTCATTTTTGATAAACGCACTAAAATAACTGGTTCACGTACAGCTTTTATTATACAAATTCTAAAATATTTTTCCGTGAGAATACTTTTTAGAAACATTTCTAAGGGCAACACTTGTTGCCATAAAATACAATAGGTAAAGTGGTCACCTAAATGTGTCAGTTGTCATGATATAAGAAATATTTTTTATGCGATTTGACTGATATCGATGGACGAATACGCTGCAGAACATATTTTAATGGTAAAATCTTTTTCAACCTTTTTCACTCACAGGTAGTGATGGGATCTGAATCACTTTTTTCGAATCGCTTCGATTCAATATTTATGACAAAAGATTCGAATCACTTGCAACATAATTCGAAGCTTAGAACCCTTGTAACTCTTGGACGTCTTGAAAGTCTTCATTGTCTTAAACATCTTGAAAGCCTTAAAACTTTGGAAGGTTTGTAAGAATTGAAACTCTTGAAATGTTACATCTATCACGAAACAATGATTACGTCATGTCAGCATTGGAATGAATAACAGCATGAACGTACAAATATTATGAAAAGTACAACATTTATTAAGATTATCAAGACTTTTAAAATTCTCAAGACTTCAAGAGTTTCAAGAATTTCTGATTTCGAATAAATATCGAATTGATTCGAAACTCTGTGGTGATTGATTTAGTCGAAAACTTGCAGGACAGAGTATTGTATGCCCATCACTACTGACAGATATCTTTTTCAATATACAATATACTATATCTTCGCATTCATCTATGTCACCTAAAAGTTTTTTAGAAAATTCAAGAATTTCCAACACTTAGAAACAACCATTTGCATGTGTTTGGACAAAAATAACTTTTTCAAAACGTCCACGTATAATATAAATACTGCGACCTTGATGTCTTTGGATAAGTGTGATTTTAAACTCAATGAAATATTTAAAAGCATTGTTTTATAGTGAGTAGTGTCCTCTTCCATTTTTAATATGGTATTCAAAAGGGCATCGATTATTCTTATAATAAGCTCGAGGAGTTGAACTTCATGGTCCCGCAAATTCATTGCAATATCCAACAGCCACGGAAGCAACCCATATCCTTTTATAAGAAGTACAGAAGCCTTAGTCATTTCCAGTACAACACAAATAATTTCCAATATAAGTTTCATTGTGTCTAGATCTGATAAACTGTAGGTATAAAAATCTAACAACATTTTAAACAGAACACATTTGAATGCTACATCCACTTCGTTTTTCGTTTTCATACCATCACGAATATTTTCTAAAATCCAACGTCTATGTGCTTTGTGTTCTATATCAGAACTATGAAACAGTTGTAATAGTTCAGGTATTGCATTCACATCTAGAGCAATATACAGTAAACGCCCCTTTACTGTCCAACAGCCGTGTTTCGCACGGACAGTGATTGTACCCGGACACTGTTTTTGATTTATGGCTGCGTCTACCGCGCCGACCGCGCCGAGCGAGACTTCAATAGAGAGCCGACCATAGAGAAGGACAGAAGAACAGTGGAGTGGGTAGACACTGAACAGTGATCGTGTCCACGAACTCGGACAGTAAAGGGGCGTTTACTGTACACTGAATGAATAAACTATTAGACATCTACATAAATTGACTTTACATTGAAACAATCTATTTCTAAATGAAAATCTAACTACACTCAGATTTTATTATCTTTAGGAGGTATTGACGTTTTAAAGTTGAATATGTGTGTTTATCAATACTACAGGCACCATTATCTGTCACATAAGCAATAAATATATGTTCTTCGTACAGCGGCTTTGTTCTTTGACTTCTAAAACCAGAAATAAATATGAAATTCATTTCTAATAAATTATATACGATATACTATATTTTATATCAACGCAATTGAAGGAGATATTTCTGTGGTTGTCAGGAAGGACACCGCATGTCACATACTTTCACTTTCGAGATATTGTCGTTTAAAGTTTTGATCACTTTGACACTGTAATTTAATCTATCTTATCTTTGAAATTGTAATTTATATTGTTGAAAGAACTACTCACTAGCTTTATGAAGAGAATTGCTTTGTAAATTAAGTAACAATTGATGGCAATTGAACTTTGCGCTGAAAGCATTAATATTTCTGTTCCCGAGATCATTTGCAGCGACATTTTCCTTTGCAAAAATGGCGTCCGCGGCTTTGTTAAGGAATTATTAACGAAAAACACAGACCAATCAGAGCGCGACCTAGACGCACAGTCCGCCAATTGACAGTTGGCACGCCGGGCCGACTCACAGTGCGAGTACCCCGTGGACAAAAATCTAAAAATTCATTGTCTAATATCCACTGGATTCTATGTTGAAACTATGTTTTGACATCCAAATTATCGTATTTATCAATAGAAAATTCAAATAATTCAGTAGAGGATTAGTTACAAGCGATTTTTCCTCAAGAAAATGCTATATAAAGCAGTTTATTGATTTAAAGCGTCACTTACTTTCATGGTATCAGGAAAAAGAATTTTATGATATATGTCCTATGGGATATGGTAGCTTAAAGTATAGCTAATGTGACTGAAATTTCAAAATTTGTAAGTCTCTTATATACAGTATACTAGTAAATAATACAGTTGACATAATTTTTCTGACCTTTTCCCCCTTTAAATAGAGATATTTCAAGAAAGGTTCAAAACATCCTGTAGTTTTTGTTTTTTCGTAATTAGTAGACATTATACTCCAATTTCCCACAAGTTTTTCCTGCCACAAACTGCTATACTCAAAGTTATTCAACGTTAACCCTCGGCGAATGCCACACCCGGTACCGTGCGGCATCCAATGGATACAAACCAAAATAATCATATTTCGATTCTAATCTAATTATCCAATAAAATCATCAGTCGGTAAATAAGGAATGTGTATGTAAAAGTTATTATTCAAGAAAATCGTAATTGAAAGTTTCGATTTACCTATAGGCCTTCTCTCAGAAGAAGTATTAGAAACGACTCATAAAGAGATTAGGAAAACCCGATTAAATCATACTCGCAAAACAAGTAGGAAATTTAGTAATGAAGATTTGATGAAAAGGCTTCTACACTCTTATTGGACCCCTTCATATCAAGCTGTAGGAAAATTGCTTCAAAACAGAATTAGATTTTTCTGATTCAGAGTTAGGGAACGACAATTCTCATGCGAACTGTGATTAACGTGTTTTTATTAAGATGATTTATTTACCTGTTTTTTATCGATATTTATTTATCTGTTTTCTACACATAATATATGTACTATATGTTTATATTTTATTTTTACACGATCCATTTTTATATGCATAGAATATGCCTCTTATTGTTTCTTTAAAATTTATGTAGTGTAAAAGAATGGGAAATTCTAAAATAATATTCCAAAACTTCGATTAGTACATTTAAAACAATTCCGAACAAAAAAATATAAATTATTATTACGCCATACGAATTTTTTTATTTTTGTCCCAAATTCCTATCAAAGTACCGCACTGTGCGACCGTGCCAACACGCGTCTAGATCGCGCTCTGATTGATCCGTGTTTTCCGTTAATAACTCCTTAACAAAGCCGCGGACGCCATTTCTGCAAAGGAAAATGTCGCTTTAAATGATCTCAGGAACCTCCCATTTCCAGATGTTGAAGGAATTTTGAGACACCCTGCATCGCTAATGTCCGGTATAAGGTGTTTTGTCCGGCGCACAGTGGGGTATTTGGTCAGTTTAGCGACAAAACTATTGCAACGTTATTAATACTGTCAAGGTCATAATATTATATATCGTTGAATTCGTCCTTACCAATACCAGCTACAACATTATCAAATCAAAAATACAATTTAATGTTTAAAAAATCGAAGCAATCTTGTTTTTATCTTTTAAACAAAATTTTTTCAAAGTTTTATATATTGCAGTTTATACCTATGTGGATACTGTTAAATTTTTATTTGAAACATTTTTTCGTCAGATTAAGAGAAATTACTATTGCCACATTATTAATAGTGTCCAAGCTATTGCAACGTTATTAATACTGTCAAGGTCATAATATTATATATCGTTGAATTCGTCTTAACACCAGCTACAACATTATCAAATCAAACATACAATTTAATATTTAAAAAATCGAAGCGATCTTGTTTTCTTCTTTTAAACAAAATTTTTTCAAAGTTTTATATATTGCAGTTTATACCTATGTGAATACTGTTAAACTTTTATTTGAAACATTTTTTCGTCACATTTCATCATTATCAGTCATATGATATACGGTCGATTCATGCCATACTGATATGTATCGCACAAAAAGCTAAATATCTTTTGTGTCCGCACTTATCCGCACCTGAACTTTTAAGGATTGTATAAAGCAATGTCTATTGATTAACCTCACAAAAAATTAAAGTGATGTTATGCGGAAAAACAGTTATTACATGATACATATTAATTTTCTGAAAAAAGTTATATCACTTTCGATTGTTTATTCTATCAAAAGAGTATAAAACTCAAAGCCGTAAAATTACTCTATATACCTTCCTTTACACCCTAGGTATGTTTTTATCTCGATTTTATACACTAAGCTTGTGAAAAAAATTATTTCTTTAACACAAGTTTTTCGACGCTTCTCTTGGTCACGAGAATATGTTACTTTCAAGTATCTATATGTTACGAAATAGTACTGTTTATGGAAAAATATTATTGTAGATTACTCGCATATATATTCAGGTACATGAGAAATAAGTTTTAGTCATTTTGAACAAACTAAAAATTTTGACTTTTGCCGCGCTAAACTGGCCAAATACATACCCCACTGTGCGGCGTTAAGGCGGTAGACTCGTTTCTAGAATTTCGAGGGTGCGGGATGCGCGTTCTCATTTCTCGATAATACAAAGATGGGATTTTTCAATAGTCAAAAGCCGCGATCGCTCTCGAAAGTCCTATTTTTACGTTTATGAGGCGTAATTTCCATTGTTCGGCAGCATGCAGCTGTCACAGCTTTATGAAACTATATGCACAGTTGTATGCTTCCGAATAACGCAAATTACGCCTCGTAAACGAAAAAATAGCACTTTTGAGAAGTAGCGGCCTAAGGGAACTCCCCCTAATTAATGTAACAGCATACACCGTCCGAAATACAATTCATTGAAAGGGTTGGGCCAAACGTGTGTGAGCGGGGTCCCCGATCTTAATTTTATTGCATCAAATTCAGTTATGCTGCTTGTATAATTGCATTCCAAGTACGGAAAGTTAGAAACTGGCCCGAGTGAGACATCACACCGTGATGTCCCGGACACCTTCCCGTATCCAGGAGAAGTTGTCGTAAAGCGAGATTACGATGCAGAGTGGAAGATAACAAGATCGATATACTCTAGTTTCGACCGCAAGGAATCTCAGAGAATCTCCCGCAGTGACCTGGCTACGAGGGTAGCTCCTTTCGAAGATGAGATCGAGGCAGGCAACTGGTCTCTCTCGACCATTTTCTCTCGAAACGGAAGACAAAGCTGAAACTTTGTAAACAACGTCCCACTGCGGCCGATCGAATTTCAGGAGATGACCGATCACCCACCCGGTTCACCATCAACTATGCCCCGCGCCGAGAGGGTTCTCAGGAATCATGACAGAACTTGGATAACATCTCTAGAATAATGTCCTCAGCCACCCTATGAGCGAAGCGGCCGGCTGATGTTTAGATCAGGATGTTGGTGATTTAGGTAACCAAAATGATGATTATCGTGAATACATATGTCCCGAGTGACAATAAACGTCGTGTTCGCAACGTTATAGTCTTCTGTCGCTACCTAGATGTATGTCTAACAAATGTGTCCACATTGTCTCTCATTATCGATGCTTCTTATCAATCATCATTTTCACTTTTTTTCTTCATTGTTGCATTTCATAAGTGGTGTTTTCGATCGTCAGTAGACAACGGATCTTTATGCAAAATAAAAATTTTCCACCTGAATTGCAACAAACTGGAGTGAAATAGAAATTGATTTTCTTTCTTAATATGTTTAGTGGGTTGAAGAGAATATAACAATAGTCTTAAATTCTCTCTCTCTCTTCGAATGTGTGTACTATTTTAAATTAGACCTACTCATTTTTATCATAAACGCATAAAATCCGCTGTCTATTCATTAGGAATTACGAAAGCAAAGTTTTATTGAAATGTCTGGAAAGAAGATAACTTTTTACAACTTGAACTTTGTCATTCATATTTTTTATTGCTATTTTCGTTGTAGACACACACTTCGAGATTGTTCGAATTATATGCTGTGTGTAAATATATTTTACAAGTACATGGTTAACCCCTTGCCGTACAATAGATTTGTGATGAAGATTCTGAACAGAGTCTAATAAATATGTACTTTATTGATAGACAGCAGGTTTTATGCATTTATGACAACAATGAGTAGGTGTAATTTAAAACAGTAAAAGCATTAGAAGAATTTAAACATATTCTTATTTTTTTTTCAATCCATTAAACATATTAAGAACGAATATAATTTTCTATTTCACTCCAGTTTGTTGCGATCCAGGTAGACAATTTTTATTTTGCATAAAGATCCGCTGTCTAGTTATTAATTTCTTTTAAAGTGAAATAAAATTCTATTTTGTTGTAGTCTGAAACATTTTCTTGTATTACTAAAAACAACGGAGACATTTTCAGTGCAAGTCTTAGGTGCCTCACCTTGTATAACGTTTCTCAAAAATGGGAAGCAATCTTAGTTATTGGTAAAATATCGGTTTCATACTACAATATTGGTTTAATACCACATCCCCCATTGTCACTTATTAGTAAGGGAGACAGAACTTTGGATGCGTTAAATCTCTTAAAAGTTTTTATTCAATAAAAAACTGTGGTTAGTTTGTATTTTTGCAAACAGCAATATGTATTTTTAACTTCATATTGTAAAAAACGAATTCAACGACCTACTATACAATGACCTCTGGATGACCTTGAGCTCAGAAATTCATAGTGCTTAAGAAAGTTTTTTATTTTGCTTTAACACTAGGTTTACGGAGCTCTAGAAATAACTATTTCACATTATTTTATAAACATAACAAGAATGTGTCTGTCCGAATTCTTGGCCATTTTTCCAATAATATATACCCAAAGAAATAAATTTGGTAAATAATTCCTCAGGAAAGAATCTGTACAATCTTAATAATCGCAAATTACTTAACACGTAAACCTAGTGTTAAGAAAGTAAATTATCTACGCGTTAATGAAACGTAAACATAACTCTTAATTAACAAAGACAAGTTAGACAGAATTTGATTTCATATAATTCACAAAAAATTTACATATACATATAGAGTTTATTTTATCTTTATTTCACTGAGGATTCCAAGATAAATAGGCTATACGAAAATCAACGTCTGCGCAATTTGATTATTGCATTCCAAATGTAAAAAATATACAGGGTGATCCAACTAAATGTAGCCACACAAATACCTTCTTCAATCGGGTTGATATAAACTATATATCGTACATAATTTATTACAATTTAATATTTCATATTTATTTCTGGTTTTAGAAGTCAAAGAAAAAAGCCACTGTACGAAGAACATACTATTTATTGTTTATGTGACAGATAATGTCGCCTGTAGTATTGTTAAACACACATTTGCAACTTTCAAACGTCAATACTTCCTGGAGATAATAAAAGTTCAATGTAGTTAAATTTTTATTTAATGTCAATTTCATTAAATGTCTAGAGTTTAGTAGGTACAGTGGCTCACAAAAGTATTCGAACGCTGTAACGCTGTTGATATGTTTTCATCTTTCTTAGAAAGGAATGTACACATTACTACTAAATGAAAACATTGGTACGTTGATGTTAAGGCATCGTTTCTGTAACAGCAACGTAAAACTGTGCACAGTAGTAGTTAAAATGAATGATACATAATAATGATTGCATAAGGATGGAAAATCATATAACGAGATTGCAGGAATTGTAAACAGAAGTAAGTCTACAATACATTATATTATAAAAAAATCAAAAAATGAAGGAAAAATTGCGGACAACCCTGGATCAGGTCGACCAAAGAGATTAACTGAAAGAGAACAGAAAATTATCATTCGCGAAATAAAAAAAATCCTACTATATCCGTTCCTATACTCACAAATATGGTAGCTGATATATTTCATAAAGAAGTTCATCCCGAATTATGTAGACGAATCTTACGAAATAATGATTTTCATGGCAGAGTACCACCAAAGAAGCCGTATATTAATGCGGTAAATCGAAAAAAAGACTGGCTTTTGCAAAAGCATATCTCAATAAAGATAATTTTTTTGGGATAAGTCATCTTTTCGGATGAGTCTAAATTTAACATCTTTGGCTCAGATGGTCAAAGTTATGTTTGGAAAAAACCAAATACGGAATTGGAAATTAAAAATTTACACCAAACAGTGAAACATGGAGGTTGGTCGGTTATGTTGTGGGGGTGCATGGCAGCAAGTGGCACCAGAAATTTGGTATTCATTGATGGAATACTCGATAAATATAAGTATTTAAATATTTTAAAGAACAATCTTAAAGAAAGTGCCCGTAAATTAGAATTATTGGAAGAGTTCCACTTCCAACAAGATAGCGATTCCAAGCATATTGCTGGAATTGTGAAAGAATGGATCATATATCACACCACATATGTTAACTACTCCACCGCAAAGTCCAGACATAAATCCGATTGAAAATTTATGGGCTAAAATCGGAAAAAAATTAAATAAATATCAAATAACTTCAAAGGAGGTATTGAAACAAAAAATCATATAATCGTATGGAATTCCATTGAGTGTACTTTTACAAAATCATTGGTTTATAGTATGGAACGTCAATTGAGACACATCATTATTGCTAAAGGTGGTCTAACAAAATATTAATATTAAATAATGTAATAATATATGTAGCGTTCGAATATTTTTATGAGTCACTTATTATGCGTGTTTCTAATAAATATATCATAACTTCTGCCTACGTTGTTGAATCCTTTTCAAATTTTACTGACGTAATCTTAAGACTTCCCCCTTACTATAGATACCAAATTGTTTTATACAGATTAGTTTAGTACATCTTATTTTGTTCATTCAAATTTGTAAATGTAAGCGTTCGAATACTTTCGTGAGCCACTGTAGATCGCGACACATTTTAAAATAAAGTCGATCATACAGAAGTTGGCCATTCCTGTTCTAGAGAGTTCACAAACATAATTGATTTGATGGGAATCCTATGTTCGCTAAAGCCGTGCACTGTTTTTCTTGAAATTAGCGACGACGGCTTCTTCAAATATTGATTTTTTCCGAATTAACACGGTACTGCGAACAGCCAGAGCGATGAGAGGAGTTTAATCCGGCTGGGGAAGAATCGAGAAATCCCGGGGATACGTGAAAAACGAGATCGCAGAGAGAATCGGGCGGCTCGAGGCGGGCCTATCGAGTTTTCGTAGGCTCCTAGGAAAATATTATCGCAGCACGAGGAACGAAGGGGAGCGCGACTTCCCTGGGACAGGAACGTTTTTACGAGGTCCCGGAGTCGGGACTCCCGACTTCATCCCCGGCGAATATGTCCCCGTTCCCTCCTACAGGTATCCCTAAGGTCGACTAACTTTGCCTCGTTTGGTGCCCATTCTTCCCCCATTCAGTTCTCCGTCGTTTTCTCTCGAGGACAATATCCACGATGTCCTGGGGTCTCACGCCTCGGCATTGACCGCTACCATTCACTGCTTCATTCTCTTCCTTCGACAGCGACGCTTTGTCACCCCCCAGTCAGAGATATAGGGAGAGGGGGGGGGGGAGGAGGTGAAGGCACGAGAAAATCGTGAAAAATAAAGATGAGGCGAGTTTTGCGGTGGAAAAATCAGGAGAAGGATGGCTCGAGCCGCGGAATTATGGACCATGTCTGCCATTGTGTCCGCGCAGAATACGAATCCGGCCGTTCTACCATCATTTTGCTCGGATCACGCCCTCCCGTTGACCTAGACACCGAGGATCAATGAGAAACGGACCGTTCGAACTACGGGCGAATTCTTTCGAATTTGATGCATCGAGTTTATCAGTAGGAGTTCGTACCATCGAGCCACCCCTAACATGCTCCGTGCAGAGTCATTATCGCCCGACTTCTCATTCAGGCTATTTAACCTTCAGTTACTCACACTCCGCTTTCTACGTAACTGTTTGCTTGGCACACTTTATGTGACTACAACATAAATAAATTATTATTCAATAAAATAGTTATTTTAGTGTAAAATTGATATTTGTTAGTATAGACGACACCTTTATGCTTGAAACACTAAAGTTTTCAGATTGTAAGTAGGGGAGACCGAGGCTAGTTGACTAATGAGTCGACTAATCCATTCTAATTGCAATACTATTGAAACATCAGAATCACTAGCTCACCATGTAATTTGTTGTCGTGACCGAAACTTGCGTGTTATACCAATAAGAATAGAAAATCTGAAAACATCGACGGTAAGTAAATATTTCTGTTTCGACTATTTATCAATTTTTGTCCATTAAGTTCTGCTTGATATTTTTTCATGATTAGTTTATGGAAATATGATACATTAACTATAATTTGAGGTATTTTATTTTATCCGGTGCATCGAGGTTATACACGTGTGGCCCTTACAATGATAAAAATGTCGAACGGTACTACTTGCCTAAGCGGGTCCCATGGAAATCACCGACACAAATTTCCCCGACACGGTTTTCACCGACAACATTTCACCGACTCCAGATTTGACCGACAATAACTTTGGCCGACAACGCCTTTAACCGAAAACGACTTTGATCGACAATTTAACTGACAACGATTTTGACCGACAACGAATTTGATCGACAACGAATTTGTCCGGCAACGATTTTGACCGGCAACGATTTTAGCCGACGACAGTAATAACCAACAGTAACATAATACTGTCGTCGACTAAAGTCGTTGCCGGTCAAAATCGTTGCCGAACAAATTCGTTGTCGATCAAATTCGTTGTCGATCAAAATCGTTGTCAGTCAAATCTGTAGTCGGTGAAATGTTGTCGGTGAAAACCGGGTCGGGGAAATTTGTGTCGGTGATTTCCATGGGACCCGCCTAAGCATAGGATTTACGTAATTGAAGAACGATTCCTTGCCCTCAGAATCAGAAGATGATTCAGAATGCTTGATCTGCAATGAATCTTACACTGATAGCATTTGTAGTGAAAACTGAGTGCAGTGAACACGTTGCAGCAAATAGGCTCACGAAAAATGCATCAGATGCGTGTATTAACTGTGACTTGGATGATGATTTGTAAGCCTAATTTGACTTAATTTTGCCTACAAATCGTCATCTGATTCACTACAGTAGACATGTATGAACAAATAAAAATTGAAGTATTGTTAATATTATTATTCTTTCTTAAACACTTAAAAGTAACTGTTAAGTCAACTAACCCCATCAGATATGTCAACTAACCCCACAACAGGAGTTTGTAGACTTATTGCTCTCACTAATCCAAATTTGATTAAAACTACAACTAGGTTCAATCAAAGCGATTTTCAAAATTAAATCTGTATATCCAAGTCAATGTGCAAACTTTTGGTGTACAACAAGTCAGCAAAATACTAATGGTTCATTGGTAAAAATTAAATATGTTAAAATTTAGTCAACTAGCCCCGGTCTTCTCTACTATATGCGAGTAATTAAAAGTTAAAGTGAAATAAATGGAAATTATATGGATTATTCGGATATGTATCTACTTTAAGGGGGTATTCTAGTCTAGATTATTCAAAAAATTGATTTTTTATTTTTTGCATTTTCTGAAAGTAGACAGGACTTTTTTGAACACGAGAGGAAGGACCTGGGTTAGCAGAGTAGTCGTAAGTATGCCATTTTCATATAACAGGTATGAGAAACTTTACACGCGTTCTTCTCGAAACAATGTTTTTTTACATGGCTGACATGATATCTCAAACTCTTGTCGACTGGTTGACTTCAAATTTAACGTACACCTTCAGCGGATGTGCCGTTATCATCTAAAACAGAATTATAGAAAAAGAATTTTTCTTATTTTTTTAACTCGCTAAACACGAAAAAAGCCAAGAAAATCAATATTTAAAATTCAAAGTGCCGCCATTTTGTAAATTTTTACTTTTTTTATTCATTCTGGTTCACACCATAATCACAATCATACCGATCTTTTTTCATTTCAGATAAGCAGAATGATCGGAATCGTATCAGCCAGTAGGACACTTTTTTTTAAACGAACCTTGTTCAATGACATGTAACTCCGTCAGTTTTTATCATTTCCACTTAAAAAAATTGTGAATATTCCTAGAATGTAAATAAATATGTAGGCAAATTGCCGATATTAAGAAACTTATATTTTTTTTGTAACAAATTCCCTAAAGAGATCAGAAAAATGAAAGTCGATACTAGAATACCCCTTAACGCAAAATAAATATTTGCTACTGTACGAGTCGACAGCTTTGTTTATGCTCGAAAGACTACATTTAAGATTGTTTCGATCAACCTCCAAATGACACCAGACCTCAGGTCCGTTTTGGTCCACAGTTACAAAAGCTCTACCTACATTCTAATTTTCTGTTAGTCAGTTCAAATCATTTTTATCTCATTCCCGAACAATTTCTTCGCGGTTACAATGGTCATAACTTCTTCGTCCTTACAAATTTAACAGAAGAGAAAAGAAAAATTTGTATTTATTTGATGCCTACATTCAATATTTAAATAGTGGGTTACAAAAGAACAGAGTTTTACTTCGTCCTGCAGGAAAGGAATAGTATTCGTATTTAGTGGATTCTGCTTCAAGTTTTCATCCAGTCGGACTAATTATTAAGGGGTTAGGACACAGTGATATTTCGATAAAAACCGAAAATTTTTTTTGTCTTTAACAGTAGTTTCAAGTCTTGACTGGCTAAAAGTCTTGGCTAAATGAACGCCAAAAAAGTATTCGAACGACTAAATAACAGTATACATTTTAAACAAATTACAGTATTTTAATATCTTGTCGGACCACCACCACCTGTGAGCACTTATTACGGCTTGCAAAGTTGCAAACGTCGTTGCATGCTGTCAACCAAATTTTCAGTAATATCTTTCTTTATACTGTTCCAAACTTCAAAAGTTTTGGTTTTTAATGCTTCCTTGGAATTAGTATTATATTTACTAAGTTGTCTATGGTCATAAGTGTTCTATGGTGTTGATGTCCGGACTTTGTGGTGGTGTTTCTAAAACGTGGGGTACATTGCAGAGTTGGGCGTATTCGAATGAATTTTTATTCGAATAACCCAGCGAATGAAAATTTACTCGTAAAGCCCAGCGAATAAAAATTTATTCGAAAAAATTTATTCAAATAAAGCGAGCGAATAAAGGTATCGAATGACATCGCGCCGACGACAACGTCTCGGCTCGACATTCGACACTCGACACGCATCAGCGACGTATGTGTATATGAATAACTAATAATTATGTTCTGCATTCAATGGTGCCCTTGCGGCTTGTGAACGGTCGATGATCCTTATTTTAGAGAAATTTTTGATCATCTAAAGATTGCAGGTATGTTTCCCATCACAAAAATTATTTTAAAATACATAAATAATTATTAATATTTTTACAAACTGAATACATTACAAATTACGAATTAAGCGTCATGAGCAGAAGAAATTTAAGTCATCATATCGAAAATTTATTTAGAACTGATATAGCCGAGATAAAAAATATTTTAAAGGATGTGCAGTTTGTCTGTACCGCGGTGGAATATTTGTCACTGGCTTTGGCTTGCCGAAAATTTGGCGGTAATAATTATATAATTGTGTAATAATGTACATTATGTTAAAATCGATAAAATTATTAACAACATTGTATTAATATATCGGTACCCATTGTTACGATAGAGTGGCAAAATTATAACAAATACACATATTTTTTGTTCATAAAAAATAATGATCGACGGTATGTACTGCTTGTGTCAAAAGAATCACTTGTTGTTTAGTTATACAATCGTCAACATCAATCCATAGCTCGTCTCGGCCTCAGCCTCGGCCTCAGGGCCTCGAGTGTCGACGTCGGGTTCTCGGCCTTTATTCTTATTCGCTGCCGTCATTTAGAATAACGGATAACGAATTGAAGTCCCGGGATTTATTCGTGACTAACGAATAAAGCGTTATTCGTTAGCTATGAATAATTCTCGGCGAATAAAATCGTTATTCGTTATTCTCGAATAAATCTGGGATTTAACGATATGTGCAGTATGTTTCGGATCATTGTCCTGTTGATAATGAAAATTCTCTACTACCCTGTTAGGATAAATCATAGTAGTAGGCGCTAGAGGGCCGACAATCGCATGCACACAGCCAACAGGCTTTCCACGATTACATGTACGCGGTGCTAATAAAGAGAGAGAGAGAGAGAGAGAGAGAGAGAGAGAGAGAGAGAGAGGAGTGATAATCATCCGTTATCTAATTAACCCATAACTAAACTAACCCATCCCCGCATCCAGAGGACACGACGCAACATACCCCTAATTTTTCCGCACTTCGTTTCAAATTATCTTTTAATATTTGCAGATATTTATTAATTTATATTTATCTAATATTCCTTCGATAATAACGAGGTTTCCAACACCGTTGGCTCCCATATACCCCCATACCATTATCGAACCACTCCCATGGTTCACGGTTGGACGTAGGTTTTCAAGATCCATTTCTCTATTTGCTAATCTCCAAATTTTGTGGCATCCATCTGGTCCAAATATGTTAAATTTGCTTTCGTCGAAGAATATAACGCGTTTCCAAAAATCTTTATCTTTATTGACATATTTTTTAGTGAAATTTAGTCTCTTCTGCTTATGAACTTTGCTAATAGATGGCCTCTTTCGAGGAATACGACCATGAAAATTATTTTCACGGAGGATTCTTCGACAAAGTTCAGGGTGCACTTGTTTCTTAAAACTATTGGCGACTAGTGTTGCAAGTTTTGGACCACAAATTGCAGGGTCTTTTTTTATTTCACGCACAATTGTATTTTCTTCCATCTTCGTTAATTTCTTTGGTCCGGCCAGAACGGACTTTATCCTGAAGGATTTCAGTGGTTTTTAACTTTTCACTATGTAATAAACGGTAAGTTTACTTCTCCCTAATAATTGAGCTATTTCACCATAGCTTTTGCCTTCATTATGCCATTTAATTATCAATTTCCTATCTGTGATGCTTGTTTCTGATTTTTTGTGTACATTATTAATATAACTTTTACAATGTTATTAATACTCGCAGCACTGAACGCGGAAAGTGTATAATGCCAACTGAGAAAGCCAATGCTTACAGTTTGTCACATTTAAGGTTTGTTTTACAAGTTTAATCGTTCGAATACTTTTGTGGCGTTCATTTAGCCGATGTTACTAAGAAATGTTTTAGAAGTATTGTTTATGTTATCAAAGACACTTTAAATTTAACATGTATAATCATGATACTTATATGTTACTATAGGAATAAAAGTATTTTATAATTCGTAATATGAGACTTATATTTTTTTTAGCGTGAAACTTTTCATTTCGGAGCGTTCGAATACTTTCGTGACTCACTGTATTAAGCGTTCAATTATCAACTTATTTCATTTTAAAAAATCGACATTTCTTTGAATCGTTTTAACTGTACATAGCGGTGGAACGTCTTTAATCTTTGTCGAACTCGCACGGCAAAATATACTGGCGAGTGAATTTATGGTCGTTTCCGCGCGTATGTTGTCAACAAAACGTCACTGTCCTTCGACGGGAGACGTCCAACGACTCTGTGAAACGTCCAAAAGTTTTTATAACTGAAATACTGTAACTACAATGCTATTATCGAGCAGATGTAAACGAGTTTAACGATGAATATGCGAATATAAAAGTTCGGGGACAGTATCAGATTTCAAGGATTTTATGCAACGACAGGCTCAATGGCTACCTTCTTCTTCACCTTCATCATACGACAAAATACAACAGGAAACATTTTTGTATACTGTGCAATTGAAAATTTATATTGCTAAAGTGCCTTCGAATATTGGTTAGATGATCTAACTTAGATCAATGATCAGTTACTTGAATTAATGATTAAGATTTTTACAAATCTACACGAGAATGGTACGGATGACATCAGGAACATTTCCATGGATAACAAAGATCTTTATTTTGTCAACTTCGTCATTGTAAACCTGAAGTCGAAAATATAACTATTTAATTTGTAATGGCTGGAAATTTGATTAAAAATTGTGTTTTATAAAGTAACTGAACTTTCGAGATAAATATGGGCCTTTATAACAATTACATAAGCTATAAGAAATTACTACAATTTGGATATTATGAGTACTGTTTTGAGTACTATAATATGTAAGTATTATTTTCTTGATGAACATCGATGATTCTTGTACAAAACGTTTGCGAAACCAATTTTATTTTTCTGAGACCATATGGATATAATGACGTTCACTTCATTGATGAAGCCAATAAAATTTAAAATAACAACGATGAGTTATTTCATTATAATTATACTTGTATTATAATTGTATAATTGTTTTGGAGATTGGTGACTCGAGTGGTGACTCTGAGACGCCACTAAAAATTGCTGTACCACTATTTAAAATACTGTTTACATTATTAGATATGTTGGTATGTAATTTAATTATTAAACATTTAAGTGTTGTATGAGATATTATATCAATTTCGTATTCACCAAATTTAAAAAATCATAGAGAATAGAAATATTCTAGGTCGGAAGAAATGTTTAATTTTGCAGTTAAAATAGCTCCGAGTGCAAAGGGTTAAATGGATATACATATCTTTCAACAGTTTAATCCGCAACATTTTCTAAATACAGTAAAGAAATTAAATATTGATAATTAGTTGATGTTTATTTGTGCGATGATATTTTCTGTATTTTCTAAATACGATACTAAATACAACATTTTTTGTACGCCGATTTTATTATTGCAACGATTTGCATTAGAAAACGGAGTTAATCGGAGTTAAGTATGGCTTCTGAAATAAATTATTTATTATTCTGTATTAAAATTATAAATTATTTATTATTCTGTATTATTTGGGAAATTTATTATAAATAAAAAAAGTTATGACTGAACCAAGTACTTCGACATTTAAATTTAAAATATTTTAAAAAGTGGAGTTAATCGATTTGGCCTGTGAACGGCTCATATGTAGACTGGAATTATACTAGGGCGTAAGAAATGTTTAATTTTCGAGTTAAAAGCTAAAATAGCTCGGAGTGCTTAATGCGAAGCTAAAATGCGAAGGGTTAAACAAATATTTTCCACGTTATTTTTCATTATTCACGATGAAATTTCTCCGTCGGGTATAACGAAAACCTGCTGCTACTAAAAGTTTAATGAAACTTGATTATGCAAAGATCCCCTCTGATGATTTTGCGCATGTCTGGCGGTTAGCACAAAAGGAATAATAAGAGGGAAAAACGATAAAGGATAGCTTTTGTTACGATACTGGGATCTTCTTAATTCTCGTAGGCAGATTGGTGGGCTTTCGTGTTTTTTTAATCCACGTGGTCTTTTTAAGGCCTCTCTCGATCTTCCATGTCCGTCGACGTGTATATTTAGGCTGGCATTAGGCTCTGGCTACTTCTATGCGGCTGCTTATTAACTCTGTTCGGGCATAAATTGCCCTTCGTAATGCAACCGATTGGATTCCCTACGTTCTACCACTCTTTTCGTCCTCCTTTTCTTTTTCTCGTCGCCTTTAATGGTTTAGGAAGCATGACTAATTCCTGTATATCGGACCCGATTGATAGAGTAATTACAGCTCGCAATATTAATATTGAATTCATACCGCGTACCACGTACAGTAATAATCCGAATTAATATTCGGACGCTCGCGCTCTATTAAAAAAGACGATAACTTTCTTGATATTGTACTATATGATTTGAACATTTTTGGGAAGCTAGAGCAATTAGTTTACTACAGGTGAAAAGAAATTTTTCAAAAATTGCAATTGATCGGAATTGTTGACAAAATACTTAAAGTTGCTTTTTCAACTTTTTTTATGTGGGCCTATATTGAAAATTTAAAAAATACGTTTTGTATATCTGTGTCAATTAAATATATTCTGAAAATTTCGTCGAAATCGGTCGACGTTGCAATGAGCTGCAAACGTTTAAAAATGGTAAAAATTGCAGATTTTCACGATTTTCGTGAATCCTCTAACGGCAATAAATCGAAGGATTCCTACATCTTTCAATGCTTGTCGTTTTTTCCCGCATCAACCGATTTCGATGAAACTTTCACAGTGCATATAATTCACACAGATCTACAAAACGCATTTTTAAAATTTTCAATATATGCTCACATAAAAATTTCTCGTATTTTTTCTACAATTCCGATCAATTGCAATTTTTGAAAAAATTTCTTTTCACATTCTGTAGTAAACTAATTGCTCTAGCTTCCCAAAAAAGTTCAAATCGTATAGTACAATATTAAAAAAGTTATCGTCTTTTTTAGAGCGTCCGAATATTAATTCGAGTCACTGTACGTTAATTTCGTAAAACAATTCGTGAAAATGCAGAGGACGTTTAGTTACAGGTGTATCATCATCGTGTAATACTTTATGAAATCGTGTTATAAAGAATCGTCCTTGCCTATGCATAATATTTAACTCTTTGCACTCGGAGCTACTTGAATTCAAAAATTAAACATTTCTTACGACGTAGAACACTTCCATACCCTATGATATTTGAAATTTTATGGATATGAAATTGGTATAATACCTTATAAATTGACTGCAGATCTTTATGCATTTATGGCTTATGAAGATTTTCAAAAAAGACTAGAATATAAAATTCGATTAATTGTATTAATTATAATTATATTAAATATGTTAGTATCTAATCAATTACTCAACATTTATGTATTGTATGAGGCATTATATCAATTTCATATTTGTACAAAGAAAAAGATTAATATAGATTGGAATTATTCTAAGTCGAAAGAAATGTTTAATTTTCAAGTTAAAATAGCAGCGAGTACAATAAGTTAATATATGGGATTAAAAAACACAAAAACGCTTCAAAACGTATTATTTCACTATTGTTTTAAATTGAACAGTTTAATTAATACCTTATACAGATAGTGAGGATAGAAAAAATAAAAAAAAGTGACAACAGCACGTGGTGTTCCCAAGCGGTCACCCATCCAAGTACTAACCACGCTCAGCACTGTTTAACTTCGATGATCGGACGAGGATCGGTTTTTTTTTTTTTTTTTTTTTAAAGATGTTTATTGAATAAAGTTTTACAGTCATAATAATAACAGGTATCAACAAACATAATAAAAAGTACCACACAATATTGCGTTGATAACTAATTGTTCGCTCACATGCGAATTTCTAAGTTATACATTTCTTTGGACGGTGGTTGTATGTGCTTAGGAACTATTTAGCGACTAGGTTGATATAAGTAATATAGGGTACTTAATGGCTAGTGGAATGGCGCGTGGGGAAAAAAGTTTGATTAAAAACCCCCTCATCAGTCTTTGGTACGAGGATCGGTTTTTTGCAATGCGATATGGCCGTTGTCTCTAGAACTACTGCAGCAATGAATGATGTAGAACTTAATTTCCATAACATCGTACGTAGAAAAATGTTTAATATTTTCTTTGTAACATAGTGTATACACTAATAGTTTAATTAACTAACAAGTATTCTTTCTCTTGTCCGAGTTAATTTTTACTGTGCACTTACAAATGCATTCATTTTTATTTTTTTTTTAGAAATGCCGTATCATTTTCATTACAGTTCCAGTGATTAAAACGGCTTTATCCCGAAAAATGTCGTAAAAGAGAAAAGAAAATTTATATTTTTTGTACGGCGAACCAAATTTTATTTCATTTAAAAAGAAAAGCGCAACATTCATATTTGTTAGACTTTGTTTACAATCTTCATGACTCGTTAAAATACGGCAAGGGTTAACAAAATTTTAGACATCTAGATAACGCATTGAAATTATAAAATTATTTAAAATTGTTGCAAAGAAAATGCTGTTCGAATAAAATGTCAATGCTTACTGTACATTGTACGTAATCGTTCAACATTTTACCCACATTATCGTACAGGGTGTCCCAAAAATATTGTACTTCCTTGACAGGAATGACTCCTACGGTCATTTCTAGTAACTTTTTTCTTTACGAAAATGTTCTTCACGGCTTTGTTAAGGGTTTAGGACACAGCAACCAGTGGGGAAAATATAAGATTTTTAAACAACAGTACAGAAGAAAGTGAATGATCGAATAATATAAGATTTTGTATTTCAGTTTACTATATTATGAATTATAAACAAATGCTTGTAATATCTAAAAAATAATTTGTTCTTATGCCTTTCGTCGTCTTTGCTCGGAATATCGTTTCATCCAGATGGCCAATTGGTGTACAGGATTCTTACAAATATATCAAAATTCCCAAAAATGTCATAAACTGTGATATACATATTCTCTAGGCATTGACGATCGCACATTCCAATTTTTGTGAAAATTAACAAAATGGCAGATATTTTAAATTTAATGACTGAATTTCGATAGAAAATTTGTTAAGTTTTTATTTATATTTAACAAAACAATGGGAAAATGAAAAAAATCGATCGTCAAAGCCTAATAGATATTATAATGGAGATAACTGTAAAATTTTAAGGTAATTGCTAAGGTAGAACTCGAGATATCTTGTACACCGTTTTGAAAAACGCGTTTAAAGTTTACGAATGTAATTTTTCTCGCAGGTATACGAACTCACTCTCGAAACGGTACTTCGAGAAATAATTTGTATTGAGCCTTTTTCTTTTTCTTTTTTTGTTACGGGTGATGGAAAAATGCATTTGCGCACATCCCTGAAGGGGATAGTGTGGGGCTCAGGAGATCGGGTATTCGGATCCCCCACTAACCCATAAAAAAACCCAGGACATATGCTCTTTCCTCCCACAACTGTAGGCTCGTATGTGGAGCCACCGGGGCCCCGCTTTCCGCATTTCTCCCGATCGCTTGATATTCGAGCTAACACCACACATGTTCTTGTCCGATAATAATTTGTATTGAAGCCTGAAATCCATGTCAAATCTTTTGCATTCTGTTCCCAAGACTTGAAACTACTATTTAAGACAAAAAAAATTTTCGATTATTTTCAAAATATCACTGTGTCCTAACCCCTTAAGCATTTATCAACGAAAAACACGGACCGATCAGAAGGCGGCTACGGCGGACGGATTATGGCTCGGCCAATGCCAACGCCAGGCTCAACGCGAGTGTTGTGATTGGTCCGTGTTTTTCGTTAATAACTGCTTAACGAAGCCGCGGAGAACATCACCACACAGGAAAAAGTTACTTCAAACGAGCTCAGGCATCACCCCATTCAAGAAAGTACATTTTTGGGACACCCTGTATAGGAACTGTTCGATTTTACAATGTCAATATCATGAAGCACTCTGGATTTTCATTGTTTATTTAAATATCTAATCTTATTTCTAGATAGGGTTTATTAAAATATCAGTTAACATGATTTTCTTGTACTTTTCTGATAAAAGTAGACATACAGGGTGTCACCTAACGTTGCCACCTCAAATATCTTTGTTGTTTCTAAAGATACGTCAAATGTCTGAAGGACAAAGTTGAATGGGGCTCATACGATACCAAAAAAATTTTTGTTTTTATGTGATTTTTTTAGAGATATCGAGGTCACCTTCATGTTTTTATATAGAAGTACCCTTTTTTAAACATCTAAAATGATAGTCCCTTTCATTAGGAATTCAATTACTATAATTATTCAAGATCATTCATGGTCACGGACAGAAAAAACGTATAAAACTAAAATATAGAAGCAGAATACGTTTATCACCAGTGAGACTTGTAGTAAACATGCTAATGCTTGTAGTATACATGCATGTCCTTCAATGCTATGGAATGTTTTCAAACATTCTCTAGCAGATTACACTACGATTTACTTATTACCGGTATGTTTCCAAACGCGATTCCGTTATGGCTTATTCAGTGATTGAAAGGTATGACATGATAACGGTTTACTGTGAATGTAGACAAAATGCAGTGGAGACCCGATTGCTTTAGGAAGAAAGGTACCCTGAGCGAAACACTCCCTCTAGGCGGACTTTTATTAATATCTACAAATTGTTTAGAAGTACTGGAAGTGTAGATGGAAGAAAGCGTAAACGAAAAAATCATGTGACTACTGAAGACAATTAAATTAATATTTTAGCAGTTATAGCTGTCAATCCACATGTGAGTACGAGAGAAATTGCCCGAGAAGCAGGCCTGAGTCAAAGAAGCGTAATACGAGTTCTGGCCCGACATAAATTTCATCCGTTTCACATATCGTTACATTAGGAATTACACGGAAGCGATTTTTAAAATCGAGTTAATTTTTGTCAATGGGGACTGCATCAAAATCGTTCATTTTTTTCGAATGTCTTGTTTACGGACGAAGCAACATTCGGTAATCATGCCTCAATTAATCGAAATGCTCATTATTAGTCCGTTGATAATCCACATTGGCTTCGAGAAATTGACCACCAAAGACAGTGGAACGTAAACGTATGGTGTGGTATTTTGAATGATAAAGTAATCGGACTACACTTCATTACCGGAACGCTGACAGGACAAAAATATGCTTAATTTTTACAAAGAGATCTGCCAATTTTGTTGGAAGATGTTCCTTTGCAAAACTGATATAATATGTGGTATCAACATGACGGCTGTCCTGCTCATTAGTAGCAAAAGAAATGTTGGATTTTAAGGCCGCTATTAGGCCGCTATTAGACGAGGCCACCAATGGCTCAGCACGTCGCGGGGCATTGAATCAAATGAAACCTATTAGACGACGGTAACTGGTGGAGCCACCAAAAATTGTTGCCGATCTGGTGGACGGCATCGGCAACCGGCCGGGCAACATTTAGCCCGGGGCATTGTTTTGAATGTAGCTTATTAGACGAAGTTGCGCCACCAGCATCGCGAAAATCAGGGCCGGACTAAAATTTTGTAGCATCCCTGGCTACCGTTAACAGATGTCAGATGTCCCGCGCTGGCTTAATCCGCCCCTGGCGAAAACATAAACAATTGACTTTCACAGTCTGGTGGTACCACCAGTTACCGATGCATTAAAGCCCTCCAATTCGGTGGCGTCACCAGTGTCCGCCACCAAGTTGCGCCACCAGTGGCCTCGTCTAATAGCGGCCTAAGTTTCCAAACCGATGCATTGGACGAAGTGCAACTGTTTCATGGCCAGCACGTTCGCCTGATTTAAATCCACTGGATTTCTTCTGCTACAAGAGACTATGTACAAGAATGCTCCAACAACAGTTGAAGATATGCGTCAGCGTATCATCACAGGATGTACGAATATCACCTCGGATGTACTTGTCAGAGTTCAACATTCCTTTAGAGCCCGTTTACACCAATGTATCGACGTAGACGGCCATCCTTTCGAACATTTATAAAATACAGGTATTCTGCTTCCATATTTTCGTTTTATACGATTTTTTCTGTCCGTGATCTCTAATGACCTCGAATAATTATAGTCATCGAATTCCTAATGAAAGGGACTATCATTGTAGGTATTTGAAAAAGGGTGCGCTTCCATTAAAAAAAAATGAAGGTGACCTTGATATCTAAAAAATATCACATAAAAACAAAAATTTTTGGTATCATGTGAGCCCCACTGAACCATTCAACTTTGTCCTTTAGACATTTGACGTATCTTTAAAAACAACAAAGATATTTGAGATGGCAATGTTAGGTGACTCACCCTGTATACCTAAATAAATTAAAACTATTAACCCTTTGAAAGAGAAATGTAAATAAAACGGGTTTTTATATGTAGCTGGTTCTTCCTTTATTTATTTAATTGTCTTATTTTTTTAATTGAAAACAAATATAAGTTCCACAAACATAAATTACAACAAAGTTTGAGTAATATTTAATATAATTAGTAAACAAAATTGTTTAAAATAAGTAGCAGTCAAGGAACTGTCCTTTGATAGTAAATTTCAAATGAAACACTTAAAATAGTAGGGAGTTGTTGGCAAGAAAATTGAAAAATAATTCGGAGTGCAAAGAGTTAATAAAGATTGTAAATACAAAGTTACTTGAATGGCCAAAAAATCCATTTTTTACCGCAATGAAATTGGAAAATTTATAATTATTTGACGAAGGGTGTTGCTTACAAGTTATTTGAAGTAATGAATTTTATTTTGAAAAACTCGTGTTTGGTTAAAGACACTACAATCAGAAATTTTATATACACTGCTGTGCAAAAGAAAGTAGCATCTGGCCATATTTAATAGAAAAGCGTAAAAAATCAAATAAGAACACAGTAAGTTTTGAGAAAGGATTCCGCTGTTTAATTGAATAGTTCTGAGAATATATGTGTCATTGCGGATTGTCTTATGCTTTAAATGCAATAAATCAATCATTTCACAATACAGTTTCTACATAAAGATATTGTTTGTCATTATATCTTATAATTATACTGGGTGCTTCTTTCTTTTGCACAGTAGTGTACAGGGTGTTACAAAATTATATGTCACGGACACCATAGCGCGATTCTACTCCCCCGATTTAGTCGAAAATGACATATGGAACCCCCCGCAAAATTGACCTTAAACGTGAAAAACAAGGTAAAAAACAACAAAAAATTTTTTTTACGATTAAACGTGTTTATTTATTTTTCTAAAATTAATTTAATTTAATTTAATAATTTAATTAAATGCAATTTTATAAAATTTTATTTAATCTTAAAAACGAATTCGTTTTTTTACCTTGTTTTTCAAAGTCGATTTTGCGGGGGGGTTCCTTATGTCATTTTCGACTAAATCGAGGGTGTAGAATCGCACTATGATGTCCGCGACATTATAATTTTGTGACACCCTGTACATATATAACAACACATAATATTTTTTATTGAAGATATGAATTATCTTCGTTGGTAAATATATTTTTTTACTTAAAATTGCAGCACTCCCAAGACGCAAATGCAACAGTTTGTATGTCATTTTAGCATACGACTCTTTTGAAAAGAAAGCTAAATATTACTTTTTTAATTTTTTTTATTTCGAGCCACATCCATTACAGAGGCCTTAGCAAGCACTTTTATGCAAGCGCGTATATCATTTATCATTCAGGAGAGTAAGCGTTCTACATTCATATTAAGTTACGCAAGTGTATTCACGTAATTGAACGCTGTTTAAGTATTCTTCTGCAGGCAAAAGTTATCGTACTGATTATAGTGAGAAAGAGAAAAGAATATGATTGATACTTATTCTTCCATTACAGTGGATACACTGTTGACGATCTTCTCCTCAGATGTGTACATACACGTATTTATATTCTACGGTGTCTAAGTGGGTTAAGTAACCGAATATTTCCTGTGGACATAGCAACAGCCTGTAATAAATGACAGCTACCGAAAAAAGTCTTCTGATTTGATAAAGAAAAAGAACTTTCGCTATAATCTTTATTTCATTTATTCCTACATCTCAAAAATTTCCAGTTTTTCCAAATTTGATTTTAACAAATTAATCAAAAAGTGTCAGTTAATTTTATATTTCTACATAGTATCATTTTTGTTATGCATACAGGATATTCCAGAAATATTCTACCTCCTTGAAGGGGGTGATTCCGGAGGTTATTTGAAGTAACTTTTTTCTTTGCAAAAATGTTCTTCGCGGCTTCGTTAAGCAGTTATCAACGGAGAACCCGGACCAATCACAGGGCGGCTACGGCGAACTGATTCCGGCTCGGCCAATGCCAACGTCAGGCTCAGCGCGAACCGTTGTAGCTGCGCTCTGATTGGTCCATAGTTTTTTTTATTTAACGGTTCTGCAAAGAAAAATGTTACTTAAAATGGCCTGGGGAATCGCCTTTTTCAAGGAAATATACAGTTAGGTGCATAACTGATCACACATACTTTAAATCAGAATAACTTTTTTATGAATGGAACAAACGAATTTCTCTGTAAGGCTAGAAGAATTAGCTTAATAAATGACGTCTAAAAAATATGTTGAAAAAATGCACTTGGTCGGAATTGTGAAAAACAATAATAAAAATTGGTTTTTCAACTTTTTTAGCTGGGTCAATGACGAAAATTTAAAATATGTGTTATTGGTCAACTCGTATAAATTATATTATACGTTCTGAAAATTTCATTGAAATTGGTTAATTGGTTTATGAGTTATAAACGATCAATTCATTAACTGTGTACAAAGTAAAGTTACACTAACGCTAATATCAGCACGTCAACTTTGAACGTTTATATCTCGATAATATTTTATGCAAAAACAAAAGTATAGAAGTGTTTTTAAAACGTCGTGACGTGATCTTCAAGCTTTCCACTATTTTCGATCATAATCTTTAAAGAGCTTTTCAAGGTTACTGAAAAGTCAAACAAGAACAATAATCATATATTCTCTTCTACAGGGTGTCCCAAAAATGTCGTAGTTCCTTGAAAGGGGTGATTCCTGAAATCATTCAAAGTAACGAAAAACACGGAAAAATTATCGTCGGTCCGTGTTGTTCTTTAATAACTCCTGA
The DNA here is from genome assembly GCA_028455795.1 of Lasioglossum marginatum. Classification (NCBI taxonomy): domain Eukaryota; kingdom Metazoa; phylum Arthropoda; class Insecta; order Hymenoptera; family Halictidae; genus Lasioglossum; species Lasioglossum marginatum. The sequence continues at coordinate 1,213,261 of CM052243.1, forward strand.
ACGAAGTCGCAGAGAACATTTTCACAGAGGAAAAAATTATTTCAAATAACTTTATTCTCTCACTTTATTCAATCACACTTTTTAAAAAAAAACAACATCTTCGGGACACACTCTGTATAATTGACACAGATCTACGAAACGTATTTTTTAAATTTCCAATACAGATCCACATAAGAACGTTGTAAAATGTAAGTTTTAGTATGTTCTCTGCAATTTTTCTATTTTTCAAGGTTCGTATGTACCGAAAAAGGTTAAAAGCGTCGTATTATTGTCAACAATGCATACTGGCAATTCTGTTTCTCGACCAAAAAGAAAATCCGAAATTTTTGATTTCTATAATCAATCAAAATCTTCAAATGCTGGGAAGATATACAACAAAAAGACGAACTACCAGATGACCACTACCATTTTTTTATAACTTAATTAATATTGCCGTTATTACCTTATATACATTTCAAACAATAGCACGTTGCGTAAAAGAACGACCCAGATAGCACAGAGACGTCTTAAAGACGTCTTAAATGCGTCTGCTGTCGGACATTCAAGATGTCTTATGGATGTCCTGAATGTCCTACGAACGTATTCCGAACAGCCTACGAAAGTCTTCTCAACGGCTTAACCGTACGTTCTAAAAACATCCCAAGAATGTCCATTATAGTCTAAAAAACGTTTTTTAGATGACTTTAAGACGTCTTTTAAACGACTTTTAGACGTACAGTTTTGTAACATAAGCCGTTTCGGAGGCCGTTCGGAAGACGTTCGTAGGACATTCAAGATGTCTTGAAGACTTTCTAGACTTCATTTTAACTACTACTGTGCACCGTTTTACGTTGCTGTTACGGAAACGATGCCTTAACATCAACTAAACGTACCAATGTTTTCATTTAGTAGTAATATGTACATTCCTTACTAAGAAAGATGAAAACATATCAACAGCATTACAGCGTTCGAATACTTTTGTCACTTATTATGCGTGTTTCTAATAAATATATCATAACTTCTGCCTACGTTGTTGAGTCCTTTTCGAATTTTACTGACGTAATCTTGAGACTTTCCTCGTACTATGGATACCAAATTGTTTTATATAGATTAGTTTAGTATATCTTATTTTATTCACTCAAATTTGTAAATGTAAACGTTCGAATACTTTCGTGAGCCACTGTATATCATAGCGCGAAAATTCATTAAGCTGGTGATAATCGTGCGAAAGCATTAGTCCTCGGCGTAACGCGGGCACGCGTTACTCGGAATCCAAGGGGTGGATTGTTTTTCAGGTAGTGAAGTAAATCCTCTTATCCCCATCGATGGAGCCGAACTTGTACAAGGAACAAGAAGAGGAACACGAGTCCGGGCATACGAAGACGTACGCAGTGCGCGCGGACCGATCGAATCGCGCTCGAACCAACGAGTTAAAAGGACGAGGGTACATTAACCATACAAACGCAGAGCTCTGTCTTGCCGGTAAGGATCCTTGGAAGGAACAGGCCAGCGACACTCGTTGCATCTTGTTACAAACCATCTCGTCCTCTTAAATTGGATTTAAATTTCAAGATTTATAACACGAGCGCGCGCCCACTTCGGAGAAGTCTGCCAAGCGACGCTTTTAATCTCTTCATCTGCCACACTTGAAGGACCTGCTACGCTTAACCTCTTTAAATTACAAGCAATCATATAGGTGCACGAATAAAGTGATAGAACATTTTATGCAGTGTTTCGTTCCTCTTGTAAACCTCACGTTTTTTTTTGCCACAAATTTATAAATTGACTGTGGACACTTATGCAAATTCATTTTTTATTTGTGTCTTCTTTTGACACTTATTAGACCGCCATTTTTATTCTAATCATCTTTCCTATATTTGTTAATAAATTGTGATTTTCTCGTTTGCGAATGTCCATCGATTATTTCGATTCGTTTATAGCTAGACTGCTTGGATCTTTATGCATTTATGGTTTGTGAAAATTTTTAAGAAATGCTAGAATATAAAATTTGACAGAATTTAGGAAGATTTTTATTTGTTTTGAATCTACAAACGCTATTCCCATTAAAATAGGATTTTATTTCATGACACTTTCTTCAATGTCAATAAAAATTGATAATTGCATAAACATGCGCAGTCTATTAATAACAGTTATATGTATACTGCGGAGTTGGACAAAATTTTATTCGACACTATCGAATCAAAATTCATCCGAATAAGATTTTATCCAAATAAAAATTTATTAGGACATAAATTAGTTAAAATTGATCTGATATGTACTTTTAAAATTATGTAAAACAAAAGCAGTCAACAATTATCCACATATAATTCGAATAATTTTGCAAACGATATTCCGAAAAATAATGCTGAATTATTCGATTAGATAAAGAGAATAACTCGTTACGAATAATTATTTACTCCAATATTTTATTCGACTAAAAAGAATTTATTCGAAGAATTATTTTAAATAAATATTTATTGAGAACAATTCGAACAATGCACAACTCCGATATAAAATATATTAATTAAATATCTTTGTTAGAGTTGATGCGTGGATATATATAACTCGGTTGCTGTAGTTTATTAATATAAGATTGACTGGAATACAAAACGTGGTTCTGCTACGCACAGCGTTACATCGTGATCTATCGCCATATTGTCAACGAGTGATCTAGTCACTAGATGACGCTAGTCGAGTGCGTCTTAGTAGGGCGCGAATTACAAATTCTCTTCTCAACAATCTTTTTAAAAATGTTTCTTCCATTTGTAAGTTTGTTTGACTTTGTAGTATCGTATACGAATGAATTCGTTCTGCCACACGCTTTCATATATGATATAAAAAAATTTATAGCATTCCATTTAAAAACTTGAAGGTCACCTTCATTTCTAACAAAACAATGCAGATAAAAAAATTACAGACACCATTATACATTGCTTGCAGAAAACAGTCTAACTTTCCCTCTCGCATTTTTTACGAATACCTTGTATAGGCACATCTTATTATATGATATTTAAGTAGTGTTTGCTTACAAATTGAACTAAATATCTTAAAGTAAGACGACGTGTCAGCCATTTCTAACAAAACACCGTTTCAGACACCTAATATATTTCCATGGGATTTTATTTAATACTAATTAATAGACTGCGGATGTTTATGCAAAATAAAAAATGGCTGCATCGATTGCAAGAAATAGAAACCAAACTGAATGTTATTTCTTCCCTTATATATATAATGATTTTAATAGAGGAGAAATCATATATTGACATCTCTTTAATTTTTAAAATTTTCCAACAATTTTGAATTTTATTCACTCAATTTTGCTATAAATGCATAAAGATCCGCAGTCTAGTTCTAAACGTACGATAAAAAAAGTCGATCGAAGATTCATCTGAGGGTATGTTTTTGTTAAAATAATAGGGTGCGTTTAAACTTCTGATATGCACTGTACATTCCGAAAATTTCGTCAGAACCATATTAAATTGAAAATATTGATATGCCTTAAAGCAGATATTCCTTAATAAAAACGGTCCCCTGTGAACCGATCTTCCTGAGATCAGTTTCCTGCATGTGTACACTAGAATCTCAAACCTATGAGAAAATTCCAAGGCAGGAAGTGACTACAAATATTTGTCTAGCTAGCCGTCTTTCACGATTACACCGCGATCCGACTGGACTGAAGCTCGATTGTATTCATGCGCCGCGATACATATTCAGATATGCTCCCTGCTCGAGGTTAATTCAAGTCGCACCAGAACGATTTGAAATATGGAATGATCAATTCCAGGTTACCAAAAAATTCGAGACAGATGCCATCGGCCTTAATAACGCATGACCACGTGGGGAACACAATAATAATAAACTCTGGATTTTATAAAACAGTGAAAATATTAAAAGACTTTACGACTTTACGTTAATTATTAGTATGTACATTATTTTCACTACATTAAAATTATTAGTGAAACATATAAATTTGTATTTAGCTCATTGCAATTAATGCACAAAGTACGAAAGCTGCCGCAAAATTAACTTCGACCTTGAATTTCAAGGTCAACAATTTTTTACTGGATCGTATTCTATTTACCACAAGGATAAAATGTGAAGCAAAAAGA
>CM052243.1:1217448-1235351 GCA_028455795.1 Lasioglossum marginatum
ACAGTTTGGTGAACAGTGTTCCGAAACGATTAAATGCTATCATAAAATAATAATGAGGTGCATAAACCTCAAAATATTGAGGTGCAAAAGTTGAAATGCATTACTAAAATAAAAAAGATTATACATACTATTAAAGCCCAAGATAAATTATTATTTTATGCATTTTTCAAAGTTTAATAATATTACTTTAATTTTCAATAAAGTTCGTATTTTTCAAAAGCGTTTATGTGATACTTTTTTAATTTTTAATCAATAATTCTAATCATTGCAACAGTTTTGAGAGTCACTGTATCTTTCACGGAAATGGAAATAAAAATTGAATGGTTGGTGGCAAAAAAATTCATTTCTGGGAGGAAAAAGGAAATAAATATTTTTGACTAACAAGCTCTTTTTCTTCAGACTGGTATTATCGTGATGGCGTAATGATGGTCGCTGAGCGAGGACCTTTAAAAATTAGAACGATTTTCGTAAACCCGACCCGTGTTTTCCTCGACGCGAGGGGATATCTGAAAAGCATCCCGCGAAAGGGCGGAGTCATCCCTCCATTATCCTTGTCAATGTTCTTGTGGTTTCGAGTAAATCGCCGCGCCGGCGGAATTACAGTAATTTTTCTGTCGAAAGTCTCGATTGCTAATTCTTCGATATTCGTAACCACAATACACACATAAACCAGAAATTGGTCCACCGTAATCATAGGGTGAACGCGTTTATGTGTACGATATGTAGTTAACGATACTCTGTCACTTTGACGCTTCTACTCGTCCGTATCCAGTATAATTTTGACATACCATGGCTCGAATAAGTTATCTTCTTTATAGCACGTAATTAGAAATAAACGATTTGTATGTTTGCAATAATAATACATTGCGAGTAAACATTTTCTGCAGTATACATTTTATGAAGAGAATTTTAATGCAAGTCTCGAATTAGAAATGTTTAACTTCGTAGTATCGATACATTTTACAGAGAACTACCGAGCACTAAACGCAGTTGGCATACATTGCCTTCTAATAATGATAATATTGCGTTTATTTAGATTTCGTACAAGTTTTATTTAAATACGTACTTCAATAGAGAAGTTCACTAAAACAATTTCTCAGAGAAACATATTTATACTTCTAATATTTCTAAACGAACAAATCACGAGCAAGTCATTTTGGCTCATCCGGTAGCTCTAGTGTGTTAATCTGCAGTGGATTAGTTTAGAAAAATAAAAACTTGCATGAATATCAACAAGTCCATATGCCAAACGCATATGGGCTTGTTGATATGTTATATTAGTGGAAAACAAAAACTGTACGTAAAACTGTAACTAAAGCAAATGTTAAGTTGTGAGAAATTCTTCGAAATGAAGTGAGCTGAAAGATGTTTGAAACGTTGACGAATGAAAACACAACACCAACCTTGTAGAAAGACGAAGATGCGACGTTGGCAGCTCCATTGATTTTGTTGCCACCAGGAGATGACGTCCAAGAGTTCTTTGTTTTCGGGATTCATGGGCTCGTAATTTTCCTAACCGTCGGAATGGGCAGTGTAGAGGTTCTTTATACATTGTAACTTCTTACAGAGGATCTTACTGAGTAAACATTTTCTCAAGTATTATTTTTATCGATTAATATTCGTTCGTTAGCACCTTTAGCTGTTGACGCGACTGTAAATATATTGTGTAAAATAAAGAAGTGTATTTTTGCCTTTCGCTTATATATTATTCTGAAATTAATTTTATTTCGACAAGATAATTATTTTCCTTAACCCTATAATTATGTTATAATTATCTATTTATATTTTGTCAACGACCATTGCCACGCTGCAAAAACCGAAGTTAAACAGTGTTGGGCGCAGGCAGTGCTTGGATGGGTAACCGCTCGATACACGCCGGGGATGAGCTCCTGGGTACGCGCTGCGTGTTGTTGGCAAATAGGTGGTTCGGAACCCACCGTAATAAAAAGTAGGTCCCGCTGAAATTAGGTGATAGTGAGAGTGGAAGAGGGGGAGAGTGGTAAATGGATCTGAAATCCTGGGGGGACCAAATATCTATATATATTTATCTATATTCGATAAATATCCCTTTGCACTCGGAGCTATTTTAACTGGAAAATTAAACATTTCTTCTGATCTAGAATATTTCCATTCCCTATGATTTCTGAAATTTTATGGATATGAAATTGGTATAATACCTCACACCATACCTAAATGTTTAGTGATTAATTAGATACTGATATATTTATTAATGTAAACAATATTTTGAATAATGGTACAGCAATTTTTGGTGGTGCCTCAGAGGAGACAACCGAGTGCAAAGGGATATTATCTAAAATCTAGCGCTTTTGGCTACTGAAAAACCCCATCCTTGCATTATCGAGAAATGAGAACGCGAATCCCGCACCCTTGTAATCTTGGAAACGAGTGTACTCCCTTAAAACCACTACTAGTTACATTCACTATACTTGATGCAACTCTGTAACTGACTTTGTAATGTTTTTCTATTTTAAAAATTTTTATTAGCCTAGCTTATTAGTCAATATACAGTCAGTGTAAAAAATATTCGTACACCCTTTCAAAACGAATAACATTTTTAAATGTTTACCAAACAATTTGAATTTATTGTAAATAATGTGTAAATAATTTTTTTCAGAATTGCTATTGGTTGCAATAGCCAAGATAAAAGTAAAGATCATGATTTTTTAATTTTTCATCTCCACCGACAACGAAAATGTAAAATCATTATATGTGATGAATATGAAATGCATTAGAAAAATGATTCCTTCTAACGTAATATAAGACTAAAATATATTTTGTATATGGTATGAACTATTTCACAAATGACTATTAAACGAGAGAGAGAGAGAGAGAGAATTCTCTCTCATCCCCATCTCTTTAAACGTGTTATTGAATAACAATGTAATTGAAAATGAAATCTTTTGTAATTTAGGCTAAAGCACTTTTCAACAAACAACAAACTCGTTTTGTGTCATTAACCCCTTGTCATGCAATGTCGAGTCGAACTCGTGATAAAGATTCTGAACAGACTCCCATAAATATACCATATATGTATGTATGTTATTAATTTCTTTTAAACCGAAATAAAATTCTATTTCGTTGTAGTCGATATACAGTGAACCACGAAAGTATTTGAACGCACTTTAAAACAGTATAACTTTTTTACCTGGTTATTTGACCTGCCTTTATTTGAGCAATTAGAAGAATTGATTTACCAAATGACATGCAAAAAAGATTTTGAAAAAATTGCAATTGCTAAGAATTACAGGAGAAAGTAAAAGAGGCATCATTTATAACTATTTTATTAGAGCCCGTAATGAAAATTTAAAATATGCGTTTTGTAAATGTATGTTAGTTATACACATGCTGAAAATTTTATCAAAATCGATTGACGCACGCATCGAAAGATGTAAGAATCTGTGGATTTTAAGCAGAAACTGACCAAAAGTCGCGAAAAACTATGAGTTTCACCACATTTAACCATTTGTAGCTCTTGGGTATGTTATGCTAATGCATAACTAACATAGCTCTACAAAACATATATTTTAAATTTTCATTAAGGGCCCAAATAAAAAAGTTTTAAAAAATCCGTTTTTTATTTTTGCATGCAACCTTGTAAATTGTAATTTTTGGAAAATCTTTTTCGCAGATCATTTAGTAAACCAATGCTTCTACTTGCTTACAAAACATCAGGTCGTTTGGTACAATTATAAAACAGTTATACTGTTTTAAAGTGCGTAAAGAGAGAGAGAAGGAAACATAGGCATACAATAAGTATAATCTTTCTTTTTTCTTCTATAAAATTCTGAACGATGAAGAATTTCTAATCATTATAACCTCAAAATAAATGTAACTGACTTTGTAATTTTTTCTTATTTTTATTTATTTCGTGATTGGCCTAGTTAGCAAGTAAAATATTTTTCTACAATTTCAAATTTTTGTCGCTTTCGTCGGTTTACGATTCGAACGACAGATCGATACGTACCTGGAAGTAAGGTTAGACCTCTGCCTAAGCTAACTAAGACTATCAGGCTTAGGGTAGAGTGGTTATTTACCTGGAGATGAGAGATGACACTAGTTGAAATTTCATTTATTGAAGGATCGATTCTACCATCGAGATGCACTGCAAATGTACCGTTATTTACATCAATAACTATTCCTAGAAACCTCTGTCCGTCAAGTAATACTGTACCTGGGTCTAACCGTGAAGTCAGGTGTCTCGAAAATATTTTCCTTTTAGTCCCAGTCGAACTAACCCTCGAACGCTAGTGCCAATATATCAATTCGTCCTCTCGTAAATTGAATTGCATGCAATTTGTTTTTGCATCGGCAGTAAAAATATTTTTTATACTTTTCAGGAAGCGAGGTACTGGGAGGTAATAATAAGATCCTTCTATTGTTCATAACGTCGCCCAATATATTTAACGAATTATTTTTCAATATTTACAAAAAAGGCACTGTCTCGATATAAATTTACATTGTTTCATAATTTAACCACTTCCGTTCAACATATATCATTTACAATATTATTACAAATTATATTACAATCAGACGTTTCTTAATTCGCGAGAACAGTATTCGAATACCTCTCCGAATTTACATAAATATTTTCGCGTATTGTTCGTAACATTCTTAAAATTTGTAACGTTCGATATTTAAACAAATCCGTTAACTGAGAATGGGTTAGATGTCGGGATAGTCTTTTAAGAGAGAAAAAATCTGCTGCTACTTATTGCGGAGGGTATAGAAGGTTGATAACTAGACTGCGGTTCGGATCTTTATGCATTTATAATAAAAAATTGAGTAGATGAAATTGAAAATAGTACAATTTAAAAAATTCAAGATGTCAATATATCATTTCTCTTCTCTTAAAATCATTGAGGAAAGAAATAACACTCAATTTAGTTTCTATTTCTTGCAATCGATACATCGATACATCCGCAGTCTATCGATAACTCTAAGGCACTCTGGAATGCTTCATCCTTCGAGGACGTCTCCTTACAATTAATGTCGATACGACATCATCTTACTATCTCTAACACGTCTTCGTATTTACAATTACAAACAAAAACTTCGTCGGAGATTGCATCATTAACACATTGACTGCCAAAGTTTACTGTAATAGAACATTATGGAAAACTGTTGTCATCATTCTCTACTGGCTATCGTGAGCATCGTGTAACAAATTTCTGTTCTGTGAATACAAACGGTTTGTTGCGGCCAACATGTTACAAGCAAATTACCATTAAGGTACTGGCAAAAACGACACGCTCTAAAACTATATCTGTACAACAATTAATATGACTAGATCACAGTTAGTGGAACAGCCTGGTCGTCGCCCCTTTCATTTCTCTGTGTCACCCTCTGACTGACTTCTGTAACAAACAATAAAAACCAATTCGTTAGACACATATTTTTCATCAGCATTAGACGAAAATAATAATCTTCTGTGTACTTTATGAGCTAATCTCTTTTTGTTTGTTCAGTATGTTCACCAAACTTTATTAGCAAGTTGTAGACATACCAGTTTATAGATTTATTTCGAAAATGAAATCGTCGAAGGTCGCCGCAGGTGAGAAACAATAAAAACCGATTCGTTAGACGCAAATTTGTCATCGGTAGACTGCGGATGTTTATGCAATTTGCAATTTTTGTAGACGAATTTTAAGAAACTCGAATCAAATAAGATCTTATTTTCTGTGGTAGTAGTCTTTGTGGATCTGAAATAAATAAAAATCGTACTAAATCCTGTCACATTTCGTATCCTAGCATTTTTTGATAATTTTCAAAAGCGATAATTGCATGAAGATCCGCAGTCCAGTCATCAGTAGATTGCGGATCTTCATGCATTTATGGCTTCTGAAAATTTTCAAAAGTTGGTAGAATATAAAATTCGACAGAGTTTAGTATAATTTTTATTTACTTCAGATCTACAAAGACTAAAAGTAAGATTTTATTTTATTCCATTGTCTTAAAATTCGTTTAGAAAAATTGCAAATTGTATAAACATCCGCAGTCTAGTCGTCAGTATCGAGGAAAGTAAGAATAATTTTTAGGAAATTTTTTTGTTTATTCGTCCGATTATCATTCTATTCGGCAAACTTTATTGGGAAGTTGTAGACATTCGCGGCGATACCAGTTTATAAATTTATTCCTGTCGAAAATGAAACCGTCGAAGGTCGCTGCAGGTATAGAGGTGAAGCAGGGGATGATTTCAGGTAAGGGCGGTTTTACTGGAAGGGACTCGAACGAAAAAGAAGAAATCGGTAGGGAGAGAGAGATGAAAGAATAGCATACCGGTTCAAAAACCCACAAAAGGGAGACTGAAATATCCTGAAAGATGCATTCAGGTTAAACGCAGCGGGCGAAATCGTCTCTCGTCAGAATGAGACGGAGAAGTAAACGAAAAATGAAGTAAGTGAATAACGACAAGAAATTCGTCGGGACCGTTACCGTCCATCAATCTTCGAATGAAATCGAACCTGAATAGAAGTTCAATTTTTTATCCTCTAAAATCCACAAAAATCTGAGAACATTACGTAATCCATAAAAACTGTGGAAATCGTATAGGGATTACAAGGCAATCCAAATATAGCGACCGTAAAATATTTGTTGTTTATGAAATTTTTTTGAAAAATTATTAAAGACATTTTTAATCTGGTGAAATCTATGAATGCCGATAGTCGAGAACTGGAGGGATGAAAAAACGGTAGGAGCGACACTGACACACAGAAACTGGTCCGTCTGTGTTACGTGTCTGTGTGCGGCGTGTGTGTATGTATGTGAGCGCGAATGGTGAAAGAAATCGGGCACAAAAGCGTCGCTTCTCGAATGTATACCCTCTGAATGGAGTCTGCGATTTGAATGGCTCAAGTTTCAGCGAGGGGTCGCGCGTACCATTGTCACGGGGCAAGGTCACAAATCTGGTCGGAAACTCCTTTGAACTTCCTCGGTAACGCGGATGTTACCTCACGAATAAAATTTACGGTCGTTGAAAAGCGAGGGAGGTGAGAAGCTTTCCGAAAATAGTCTGAACGGCTCGAACGTTAAACAACTTTTTCATAACATTTAATAAAGCAATTCGATCGTTTTCATCAATACAAATTCGAGGGGTTGTGGTGACCTTCGACTCTATAATCCTCGCTACATTTTGAAAACCGATTAAATTGGTATGAACAATTTGAGATTAATGAATTAATCGAATATCATTCAGAAACAACAGGACTGAAATTTTAATGCAAGTCTGGAGTTTAAAATGTGTCGATACTACGAAGTTCAACATTTCTATCTGCAGTGGATTAATTTATAAAAATACAAACAGGACTGAAATTTTAATGCAAGTCTGGAGTTAGAAATGTCGAACTTCGTAGTATCGACACATTTTAATCTGCAGTGGACTAGTTTATAAAAATACAAACTTGCATGAATATCGACAGTCCCATATGCTAAACGCAAAAACTGCACGTAAAATTATAAGTAAAGCAAATAATTAGTTGTGAAAAATTCTTAAAAATTTTCCATGAAGTGAATCGAAAGAAAACGTTAACGAATGAGAACACAACACCAACCTTATAGAAAGAAGAAGATGCGACGTTTGCAGCTCTCATTGACTTTGTTGCCACCAGGAGATAACGTCCAAGAGTTCTTCGTCCTCGGGACTCATGGGCTCGTAATTGTCGTAACCGTCGGAATGGGTGGTGTAGAGGTTGCCGGAAGTTCCGTATCCCTGGCTGCCAGCTGACGAGGTCTCGGAAACAAAACTGGGCGTCGGTGAACTGGAAGCTTCGGAGCATGGCGCTGGTACGAACGTGGGACTGGGATTTTGTCGGAGGTGTCGATGCATGTCGGGACTGTGATGTCTGATTTCGTTCATGTTCCCGCGCAGTCTCAATTCGGACGAGTGGTGACTGGACTCGACTCCGATCCCATTACCAGAGCCACACGTGGACGATGAGGTCGAGGAGGGTGGGGAGGACGTTGGCGAAGAGACACTCGCGTCGGACCCGCTGTCATGCTCCTCGAGAAGACGCTGAAGACTCCTGATGTACTCGACAGCCATTCTGAGGGTCTCGACTTTCGACAACTTTTTGCTACCGGCTCTGGCACCACCGTGCGTGCCGGCGGTGCTTCCTCCTAGAGCTTGTGCCACGCTTTGAGGAATATGCTGCCTCAAGGTGGCGAACCCGTTGTTCACCTGTTTCACACGATTTCTTTCTCTCGCGTTTCGTCTCGCCACCGAAGCCGGTTGATGAGGTACAGCACCGTAAGGTCCAGTCTGCCCGTAGATCTTCGACCGCTTGCAACCGTGTTGCTGAATCTTCATGTCATTGGACGGCATGCTGCTCGTGGAGACGATCACATTGCCGCGGTGGGTTTGAGCACTGGTTGTCGACGACCCATGGAGATTATGGTGATGATGCTGCTGCTGGACGCTCAACATGATGGGCAATACGTTCCCCTCCTTCGACGCCACTAAGGTCATATCACTGATCCCCCACTACAGAAGCGCGGCAGCGCGTGCCAGGTGACCTTGACGAATCCTCCGCTCGACGGTGGAACAATTTAACCCCTTTTCAACACCTTGGACGAGAGTACACGTAACACGAACCAATAGAGAGAAATATCGTGGAAAAACGTTCGTCGGTCGATCTCGTTTATGAACGGAGAGTTTCACGAGTTAAGAAGACGACCGCACCCTCAATGCTGATGGTACGGACCTGGCTCCCGAAATGCCTTGCCAAGAAGGGTTCGAGGCCTTATATAGCCAGGGCGGGCACGCGCCTATCCCCTCCACAGGCCCCATACTCGATACCGGGCCCTAAACCCCTGGCAATCCCCCTTCCCTCCGGCCCCGGCGGTCTGCAGTGCCTCATACCCCTGGAATCCCCACCACCGGCCCTACGACCGAGATTCTCATCTTGAATTGCCCTCGTGCTCTGCCGTTCGAATCTGTTTGCTGATTTGGATATTTGAAGATGATACCCCGAGGCATTATCGAGAGCCAGCCGATAATTCGTGCCTCGAGTTTCTTGGAAGTTAGAAAAGCTAACTTTGAAAATCAGCTGCTGCTCAAACTCGGTATGCCCGGCCTCGGGAGTAAACAATTTTCGTGCATTGGGATTACCTTTCACGTTATTGCTAACATAATTAGTGTTAGAGCAGAGGGCGTCGACAAATTGATTATCTTTATACGCTTTATTGCTCGTTCTATTTCATAATACGTTGAAGTTGCAAAATGTTGCTTGGTTTCTGATGCTTTTACTGCAGCACCTGGTGTGCTAGCTATAAATTTAGCAAGTATTTTTTCATTTTGCAAACGCATTTGATAAACTGCTTTTCAAGATGGATCACTTGGATCCTTAGTTTGGAAACGATCGAACTTAAAAGTCATGCAATTAAAAGATTTTGGTTACCTTCTACCCTGCACATTTAAAACAAAAATGATGGAGTAACAAAAACTAGACCCGCGTTATTTGTTGATCTCGATCATAAATCCGACAACTGAACTCTAAACTGTGCGTAGCGTATGTTGCTATGCAATGCACAAGACAAAAATTTCAACAAAAACCGTTTCAGCAAAAAGATAATTTTTCAAAATGATCGTTTTCATAACTCGGTATATAAAAATGAAAATTCGTGAAAAAAATTGCAATCAGCTTGTTTTCAATAAGCATATCAAATTGATGTGGATGCGTTTTGTGTTTGAATTGTCAATGTTGCGAAACCTGTCTCTCGGATTTTTTGGAATAATGAGTTGGCTGAAATGTGATTTTTAGTGTAAAATTGAGAACGAGATGCGTGCTGCGTGAGAGACACTGGCGCACGCGTAAGGGTCCAATCCCCACCGAGGGGCCAGGGATCGAAATTTGAACAGTTACCGGGAGAAAGAAAAGCTGGTCCAGAGATCTGGCCGAGAGAGACATGTGCACGCGTGAGAAACGAGATGAAGCAAGAGGAGCTGGACGAAACAGAGAAGAAGACGAGAAGCAGAAGAAGAAGAGAAACGGGAGGAGGGGGTGTAGAGAAGCAAAAGTAGTGACTCTACTGGTGGTGGAGTAAAGGGGGTTTTGGAGGATATGTGGGCCCGGCGCAGAGGGAAGTTGGCTGCGGCGATGGGCACATGGGCAGAAAGGCCGAGAGGGGTGGGGAGGGGGGCAGGGGGTGTAAGACGTGAGCCGTTCTTCCCACCATTGGGCCATGGCGCGCGCCGATCCCCATCCATCGACCCTCTCCCCTCCAGCTGGATTCGCGTGCGTGCTTGGTTGCGTACGTGCGCGTACTAGGGCGCACGCGTGCTCGCCAAGCCGCGTGCTCAAGCGAGCGCGAGCGCACAGAGGCGCGTGGACCCACGGTTGCGCCCGTCTGCGTATGCGTACGTGTGTGTGCGCGCGAGCGCGTGGAACAGGTATATGCCGAGGCTCCCTTTTTTCTTCTTTCACAGCCGCGCTCTCCCTCTTTTTTTTACCTCTCTCTTTCTACTTATCTTCCTCTTTCCCCGACTATCTTCTTCTGTGAAAAAGCGCCGCGCTCGAGGGCCACTAGACGCTCCCTGATAAATATACGACGGCTGACGGTGGATTTCGAACGATACAGGACGCTCCCTGGATTTTGATTAATTTCGCGGATAGCAACAAATACACACCGATTCGCTCGCACCATTGTTCCTACGCTACTTCAAAGAGAATACCTTCTTTGCAAGTGGATCAAACCATTTGGATTTTTGGTTTTAGAATGTTAGAACAATTAGGATAGCTGTTCCAGTAGGTAGACATCTTAACGTATTGTGTTAACCCACGCGCCATTTGACGTATTCTGTTTTCCGAACGTTGCATTTTGATTGTTAATATCCTTTCATAAAGGTAAATGTTTCGAAATTGTAATCGTACAAAGAAACGTTACTAGCATTATTTCTAAATGTATTTGTACATTTCGAAATGATATAATTAACAAGTTTTCATGAATTCATTTCTTAATTTGCGGAGATTTTATAATATCGGGACATGAGGCTACACATTGGAAATGAGGAATAGGCTGATCATTATGGCCATTCATGTGTATAATAATTTGTTAGTAAACACTTACTTTTTGAGAAATTTTTTTGCAAGCAAGTGAAAATGATAATCAAAGAAACTTTCCATCGTTTTGATTAACCTTTTGCACTCGGAGCTATTTTAACTTGAAAATTAAACATTTTTTCCGACCTAGAATATTTCCATTCCCGATGAATTTTGAAATTTTATGGATATGAAATTGGTAGAATTCATATAATACTAAATAATTACTAAATGTTTAGTAATTGCTTAGTTACCGATATATTTAATAATCTAAACAATATTTTGAATAATGATACAGTTATTTTTAGTGGCGCCTCACTCTCAAAGTCATCATTTAAGTGCTAAGGGTTAAACATTCTTATAATTATTCAATATTAACTATTACACAAATAATTAATAATTAATAGCTTATTTGTAATCATCTATTAATTATTTATTTAGCGATCATTATTTTCAATTGTGTAAGAATCACTAATTACTTACTAATATCTATCATAACTATTTAATAATTAATAATAAAATTTTTGTAATATTACTATTTAAACTGTAATATTTATAAAAACTTTAATGTAATGTTCAATGTAAATGTGTACATAGTTACAGTTAAACTTAACTTAACCTATATAGTTAACTTAAACTAGAATGCAGAAATAAAGTTTTGTACAAAATATTTATTGCTTTAAAAATATATAAAATGCTATGTTCAGAATAGATAGAAGATGTAATAAATAAATTATCGTAAAATGCTAAACATTCTACATTTTTCAATACATTGCTTACAATTATAGTCTCATGTGCAAGAAAATATTCCATTACTACGATACTCTATTATTATAATAAATTTCTGTCAACCCCCTTATGATGATATACTGACATGCTCGCCACTTTGTGACTTCGTCACGTGTTCACCGTCTTTTTCTTTCACTTATCATTATCCTACTTTTGCATCGCTATTTTAAAGACAAAAAAAATTGTCAGGAAGTGAACCGATAGTAAAGTTTGGGGGATAATATGTTAATACGACATACATATTTATATCCATATGACGGGAGTTAGATGTTAATGTAAGATATGTACATATGAATATCCATGTGAGGGTAATACTTTATTAATACAACACATTATCTATTAGACATACTGAAAATATAGCTTTAGTATGACACACATTCTAAGGTTAAACAATATGTGTACACTTTCATTTCTTAAACTTTGCATAATTTTTCTGTACCTATATTAGTTTTATAAATAATCATTCAACACTAATGATTGATAGTAATATAATATGATACTAAAGTATGATACTAATTTTTGATCAGATTTATTATTTTTATTGTTGTATGTTCTGAAAATCCAAATTTTAGTTGGATTTTTAAAACGCGAAAGAGTTGAAGTAATACTCACTAACATAAATTTTAATTTCTTTAATGTCGTGGGAATTTTTCTTATTTTTTGTTATTTTTGATACCTCTATGAAGATTTATTTCTGCATACATAGCAGGTAAAATTGACATGTATATTGTATATGAATGAACATTACAATCTTTTAGGAAAGTGACGATATAAAGACAAGCTGGATTATATTAATTATATTATTAGTTGTATTATACTAATTATTTTTCGCAGAGATTCTTAAACAATTTTATTCTTCAACGGTCGTTGAGATTTAAAAAAATTTTTAAATTTTTAAAAAATCAATAAAATGAGTGAACTAAAAATTAGACTGCGGATTTTTATGCATTTATAGCAAAATTGAGTAGATGAAATTCAAAATTGATGGAAAAGTTTGAAAATTGAAGATGTCAATGAATTATGATTTCTTCTCTATTAAAATCATTAAGGGAAGAAATAACATACAATTTGGTTTCTATTATTTTGCATAAAGATCCGCAGTCTACTAATAACATACTGATAGTCATTACACGCAAATTATATCAAAGCATTATTAGTCCCTAAGAATGGAGAACACGTAGCTCTCCAATATTTGCGGATGTTGTGAACCTCTTCGAACCTCATTGACCTCTCATATCTCTTAAAAAAGTGATTTCTTCACTTAAGTAAAAGATATCTAGTAAAGAATAGAATAGAAAGATATCTTGTAAAGAATAGAATAGAAAGATATCTTGTAAAGAATATCTAAACGCATTAAGTGGGACAATAAAAAATGTATGTTTCTACGCGTCCACCTACAAAAAAACGATTAACGTCAGAATGTGCCGCTCTTGATATAAAATAAGCGAATTAATGACGTATTCAAAGTCAGTATTCAATTCAGAATACTGTAATCACAACAGAATGAATCCAAGGAAGAGGAATTGCAAATTAGTTGAATCTGAATTTTAGAAGGATTTTAATTTCAGAAGGATTTTAAGTTGTATATTTTGTATTTTTGGATTTTGATATTTTGGATTTTGTAGTACAAAATATGCAGCTAATTTGAAACTTCGTATAGGTTTTTATTATACTTTTGTTAAGTTATATCTACAAATTCCAGTACGACTTGCACATAAATATAATTCTTATTTCTACGGTGGACAACTTTAATTAAAAATGTTCCAAAAAATAATGTATCATTTACTCGAAACAGTTTGAGTGAATAAGATACAGTTCCATTATATTAAAGACATCATGGGGTTGCCAAAAACATTTTTCTTTTCTTGTTACATAAACTAATGTTTTATTTTATTTTGTGGAGAGGATTTAAATTCGATGGTTTTCAGTGACTCCACAATGTTGTCCTACAGTTAATATTATGTCAATGAAACTGTGAAAACATTATTGCAAGAAAAACGCCTTTAACCCTAAAGTGAACTATTGGGGTTGAGATGCAGCCCTATTCAAATTTATGCTAATAATTTAATATCTAATTATTAATAATATAACTATTTGTGGATATAGATGAAATTTTGCTATTTTTGACCTTCCGTCGCTATGTCATATACAAATGACTTCGTTTAGGCACACGCTTTCATATGATATAAAAAAATAAATAGCATTCAATTTGAGAAATTGAAGGTCACCTTCATTCCTAACAAAATATTGTAGATAAAAAAAATTACAGACACCATTACGTTATTGCTTGCAAAAAACTAAGAATATATAATATTAAGTTGTCCCGGAAGTTTCTTTCGGAATGTGTTCCTTTAATATTGCTAAATAAATATCAGGTTGGCCCAAAAGTTGGTTTTCGATTCATGCATATAATGCAAATTCATATTAGGAAGTACTAAAACAGGAACATAAAGATTATCGCATCGTTTATATTTATTTAGTAACATTAAACGAACACATTCCGAAAAAAACTTTTGGGACAACCTAATATAAGCGAATTAACCACTTGCCGTACCGTTTTCTTTACAGTCACAGTGATTAAAACGTTTTTGTGCCCAAAAATGTCGTAAGAGAGAAAATAAAATTTATATTTTTTGTATGGCTACATTTATTTTAATGCTTAAATATTGATTACAAACGAATCAAATTTTATTTCATCTAAAAAGAAAGGCGTAACGTTGTTAGGCTTGGTTAGAATCTTCATGACGAGTCCGACATATTCAAAGTTATTGCGTGCAAGTCACATCAGAGCGACACGAGTCCATAAATTTTGATTTAGCAATAAACATTGAAGTGTTTCAGAAAAATGTGAAGAATAGAATGTTGTTTCAAGTTGTTTCCTCGGGTCAATTACCCTCAGGTAGTTTACCCTGTCTGCTACTTTCCCCAGATGGTTGTTCCTCTAAGGATCTTAGCTGGATGGCGTAGGTAGGATACCCTCGAAGATTTACAAGTCTGCTCACCATTCTTCGTCTTCACGAATTCTCGCTGCGCGACAAATTCTTGACCGCAAAGTTGCAGGTATAGGCGGCGCAGTGTTATTATCGTTCGTAGAGCTTCTTTCGGTGCGACAACCTGTTCCAAAGGACATAACGCCCCTGAACCACTCGCAATCCCGTTACACTTACTAATTTCTTTTGGCGCGGCGACCGCTTCAAGGTATTACCATACGCATCCCTCTAGTTCCGTGAATTGAATATTAAACAGTAGCTGTAACCGCATTTTATTACTGGTAATGGTCGCATGTCATTCAATATATTTTTTTTTTATAGAGGAAATTTCGTAAGAGATTTATTACAATATTAGGCACAAACAAAACCAAAGTATACAGAGCTAGTAACCTCTATAAACTGAAAATAAGGTACTTTAGCTGTACTTCCCAAACGAACCGGTGCACAGTGGTGCCGAGGCGGTCAAAAATCGATTTTATAAATTTTCGATTTTAAAAAAAAAATATTATTTTTGTATTAGCAAATAGTGAATGTATAATGTGCCAAAGTCCGACTTTTAAAAAAAAAATTTTTTACGGCATAGGCATGGCAAGTAACCTATTTTTCTCTCTTGGGAATTCACCAGTTTTCAGCGCCATAGTTATTTAATTACAGTCTAGTCTTCTTACAGTTAGTCCAACAAATTTAAACTTTTTTTATGTTTTCATATAACTGTTGGGTGGATCTCATAGAGTTTTTTGCGCTGATTCCGAATCTGTCCTTAATTTTTCTCCTACACGCACAGTTTTTGAGAAACTTGACTTTGAAAAAAAAACCTATTTTTCAACTTTAAACAAATATTGTGATGTTATTATAATAGATATTGAATTGTTCTTGGTAGTGGAAATGTAGTTTCCACTACCACGTAGTTACCACTTGGTAGTTGGTAATAGAAAACATTTCTCCGCAATCTTTAACAATACTTAGAAATTCAGAATAACTGGATTCTTGAATGTATCACTTTCAGGGAGTAAAAATTCGTTTTAGGTGAAATTTTTAATGAAATTCATAATTAAAAGGATATTTATTCTTTCTTTTTTTAAAAAATTGTTATTACAATTTTTTGTTAAATAAACAAAGTTTTCGTTCAATTTGCGACCACTGTCACAAAAATTCAATAGGCATTTTTCTGACAATATATAGCGACCTCTATAAAAATAATTTATGTAATATAAAAAATTGTTATTAAAATTTTTTATACAAATACATTTCACATTTTTCTTTATTATTTAAAAATATTCCTTAAAAATTTTCACATTAAACCCCAAATAATCGTAATTTCCGCGCGATTCATTCTTGGAAATTCTAAAAGTTGATATCTTTAAACTTAAATTGCGGCCCATTCAAAGTGGCCCGAGATTTTTTACACAAAGTTAGTTCAATATTATACCTTGCCAAAACGATTAGTGCCATACCGAAAATGATACCTTAAAATTTGCTTCCATTAATAAAAAATGAGCCAAAAACAGAGATTTCCAATTAGCCCATATTACTTAATATTTAATAATTTTTTGCTAAATTTTTTTAGCCATTTAAGCGTTGTACTTGTGGCAACCTATCCACAAAGTTTTAAACAAATTCGTTGGATAGTTTCGGTTTTACGGATTTTTGACCGCTTTTTGGCCATTTCGCACCATTGTGCGGTGGCCGATCGAGATGGGTGGGTATTATGAGGGATAGGGAAGGACCTCAGATATAAAATTTTAACTTCGGAAATTTTTTAGTTTTAGAGGTATTTGCGGAAAACTGCAGCTACTACTACATTGAATTTTGCCTATACGTGCACGTCCGTGCTGTGCGATTGCGTCAGCGTGATGCGACCGGTCGTCAACTGTTTCTACAGATATATCACTACGATCGTCGAACGATCTACAGGGTGTTTCGTTTATCTAAGAACGGAAATATCTCGTGACGTACTGAAGTTACGAAAAAAATTTGTTTACAAAAATTGTGCGATGTGAAGGGAAGAATCATATGATATAATTTTTTCGGGACTGGGGGGATTATAAAGTCAAAATAAGTTTTTTAAATTTTAATTTTAATTTAACCATATATTTTTTTTGTCATAACACGATAGCATTTCTCGAGACGAATTCAACGATATACATATCACATTATGTTATTTACTACTACAAAACATTAGAAATTACAAGTTATTTCATGCAAATTCTTTCAGGCCATAACTCCGTTATTAATGCATTTACGAAAAAATATCAAAAGAGAAAGATAAATGGTTCGAAGAGCGCTACATTCGTTGGCCCTTAGATTTTTTTAGGTGCAACTGTGCATGTCCAATTAAGAATTGCATCATTTCTTTAAATAGAAATGCATATTTTTTGTTGCATTATTCGATTCCTCTGTTCCTTCTAAGTAAAAAATGATTAGGGTACCATGGCAAAAAATTTATTTGTTCTCGAGATAATTTCAAAACCTATCTTTATTGAAGAAGATGTTCATTAGTTTTCGTACTCAATTTACGATACGTAAATTGCTACTGAATGACGAAAAGCTAACTCGTACAAATCAGTTTCTATAACAACAATGTCGAAACGGTGTTTAGGTTTACTACATTTTGTCGTGAAGCGCTTGAGCATCTTCTGCAATAAAAACAGGCTTCGAAAATATCTCGAGAACTAATAATTTTTTTGCCATGGACCATGTAACTTTTTATTTGGATTGATTTATTTGGATGATATTTTATTTTTAGAACGTCCGAATATTAATTCCGGCCACTGTATGTATGTATATGGAATTTATATATAAATATATATATATATACATATATAATATTATATATATATTAATACTATTAATATAGTATACTATTTATAATATTAGTATCAATTATTTTCTTAATTCTTTCGTTATATATAATGAAGTGAAAAATTATATAATTTTGTATATATCATATGTATATATGTATATATCATATATCATATAAGCTATCACGAAAGAGTATTTGTTTATATTTTATATACTATACTTATACACTATGTTACAAAGAAAATATTAAACATTTTTCTACGTACGA
>CM052243.1:1235451-1249137 GCA_028455795.1 Lasioglossum marginatum
TTTGCGGAATAGAATCAATGCGATTCTCAATATAAAATCGTCGACAGGTATCTGCAATAGTACTCTTACTTATACGAAGCATTGCACTAATTTCGCGATAGGTTTTTCCTTTTTCTCGATGAAAAATTACAAGCTGCCGCACATCGAAACTCGTATTCTTCCCTTTACGACCTATTTTAAACGAATTCACGTTTACTACTGTGTGTGTGTGTGTGTGTGTGTGTGTGTGTGTGCGTGTGCGTGTGCGTGTGTGTGTGTGGCATGGACATCTAATGGTTCACGAGATTCTGTTTGTAAACAAACGTTTTCGCGTTCTTGGAATATCGCGTTCCCAGAAGGCGATTGCCAGAGAAATATAATACGTGTCCGAATATTTTTGTGAGCCACAAATGATCCATTATTTCGTTTAATAATTTTTTTTATGAAACGTATGTATATTTTACAAATAAATTATATATGTTTATCAACATTAATAAATGTTTTATTGCTAGAAACAATTCCCAGGGCGATTGCTTTATCAAAAACTAATTATCAAGTCATAATGTTAGTTATACCTAGTGTCCGAATATTTTCGTGACCGACTGTATGCAGACATACATGTATTATATGTCTTACGAATAATGTTCTCAAGACTAAGTTTCGGACGTTTTAATGTGTTTCGAACGTCTGAAAGACATTATTAATAATGACAGTACTAGTTAAACAGCGGATCTTCGTGCAAAATAAAATTTTTCTATCTGAATTGCAACAGAGCATCAGAGTAAAACAGAAATTTTTTTTCGTAATTGATATGTCTCATAGGTCACAATTATATAACATCTTTTATTCACGCTGTTTCAATAGAATGTTGATCTTAATTTACATAAATTTCCACGGAAACAAAGATTTTCATCTTTGAACTCCTCATTTATTTATTTTCATCGAAGCTTACGAAGAGAATACGTTATTTAAAATTTTTAACGGCAAACTATTAAGGGAAGGTTTACAAATGTTCCTGTGTATACGATAGCTACAAAGTGGCGAAGCCACATTGTCTCATTGCAACAGGTTCACCTTCACAGCAAAACAAATCGCGAAGATAAATCCGCGATAACCACGTGCCTCCATCTGCGAGTTGTTCATCTGTTTTGAAAACACATTTCGCAGGTGTAATATACATGTATCGTACCATCGTACCATCGAGGAGACTTTAATTAGCTCGTAAAGTATATTCACGCCAGAATCTTTAATAGATTCCAATAATTTTTCCGCGATGAATAATGGACAAGGTGCGAATCTGACTTGCGTGCGTATTCGGCTCCGGTGTGTGTGATTTATTGACGAGCTATGTCGGCCATAGTTTGGTAATATATCGGCACATCGGGAAGAATTCATTTAGAATCAGCAACTTGTTTCTGGAAGGAAGGGGGGGCGTTGCAATTATTTCATTCGGATGTGCCACTCGAGTCACCGCGACTGTTCCGACACCACCGGTACAATCTTTCAGTGTAACAGGACGACAATTTTATGGCTCCATCGCTTCGTTACGCTGATTAATGATCCTGGGCACGTCGTCGTTGCGGCCTGTGATGCTCTGTCGTTTTCTATGGTACAAACGCGACCTTGTCCAGTTTATCACTGGGGCCGTCTTTTCCAGGAACCAGAATCGCGTGGGCATTCTTTCACGCGTCTCCTGAATTGTCTGCTACATGTATTACTGCGGTACTAACAAGTAATCTACCACTATCGTCGCGTGTCCGCATCTCACGGGGTTTCCATACAGAGTGACCCAGACTGTCAAATAAGACTTTGTACATCCTCTAGAATGGAGTGACACTTTTAACCCTTTGCACTCGGAGCTATTTTAACTCGAAAATTAAACATTTCTTCTGACCTAGGATAATTCTATATGATTCTATTCTTTTTATAGATAATAAATTGATATAATACCTCATGCAATACTTAAATGTTTAGTAATTCATTTGATATCAACATATTTAATAATGTAAACAATATTTTGTATAATGGTATAGCAATTTTTAGTGGTGACTCCCTCTCTCTCTCTCTCTTTCTCTCTCTTTCTTTCTGAATCACTACTCGAGTGCCAAGGGTTAAAAGAAGTAGAGGATATAGCCATTTTCTTCGTCTGAAAATAACTCCAAGTAGCATACAAGAGCTTTAAGCATCCAGTTTTTTTAAAATGGCGAAACTGTTCAATGACACGCTTAATAGCATACGATAATAATGCACAAAACATTTCGAGCTTCTACAAGAATTTAACATTAATTTGCTACATGATATATTAATTTGTAGTAATTCATAGCAATTATTAAAATAGATTAAAATAGAAAATATTAATTTTATAGCTTCCTCAAGAACTTAGTCTTTTGCTACATTTATACATACATATAGTTACTCAAATTAATATTCGGACGATCTAAAAAATACAATAACTTTTTTAATATTGTACTATACGATTTGAACTTTTTGTGAAAGCTACGACAATTAGTTTACTACAGGATGTGAAAAGAAATTTTTTCAAAAATTGCAATAGATCGGAATTGTAGAAAAAATACTAAAACTTGCATTTTTAACTGTTTTATGTGGGCATATATTGAAAATATAAAAAATACGTTTTGTAGATCTGTGTGAATTATATGCACTGTGAAAGTTTTATCGAAATCGGTTGATGCGATGAAACTTTGAAACGATGAAAAAACGACAGGCATTGAGAGATGTAGGCATCCTTAGATTTATTGCAGTTAGAGGCTGAAAATCGTGAAAATCTGCAATTTTTACCATCTTTAAACGTTTGTAGCTCATTGCAACGTCGACCGATTTTGACGAAATTTTCAGAATATGTTTAATTGACACAGATCTACAAAACATATTTTAAAAATTTTCAATATAGGCCCACATAAAAAGGTTATAAAATGCAACTTTTAGTATTTTTTCTACAATTCCGAACAATTGCAATTTTTGAAAAAATTTCTTTTCACATCCTGTAGTAAACTAATTGCTCTAGCTTTCCAAAAAAGTTCAAATCGTATAGCACAATATTAAAAAAATTATCGTCTTTTTTACTACATATTATATATTAATTCTATAATCTATAATATAGTATATATTAATTCGAGTAACTGTATGTATACATAAAAAGAGATGCAAAAATAGAAAATGTTAATTTTACAGCTTTCTTTATCTGCGATTGGATAACATTAGTACGAATTATAAACAATTTAAAATAGTGAAATGTACATTCCTTTACGACTTTCGGCCAATAACTGTAGTTAAGAATGAATAGTTTGAACATATACTCTTTAATAAACATAATTTTCCAAAATATTTTGTTACCTGTTAATTTTTCGGGCATATGTTCTTTTTTATGTAGAATGGAAAGGAGAATCGATGTGTGTAAAAAAATGTCAATGATCTTCACATGACTGCTACGCCTCCAGTTAGGGAGAAACGATTGACACCATCTTCTAGCTCTTTAGAAGCCATTCATCTTTTCTCTCTAATATTTTTTCCGAACAGCAACCAAAACAAAAATATAGCTTGTTAGAATTGCGTGAATCACTACAGTTTCTCCAACATAAACCTTTAATAACCTATCAATGTACTACAAAATCTTATGAACCGAAAATAAAATTTGAACACTAAAAACAGAAAGGAGATTTGATCTATAACGAATATTAAGCAAACAAGATACCTGTCACGTCATATTAACGTTCATGTTACAAATGGCACATATGGGGTCCTTATAAAACTGTAGCATCATTACAATTTCGAATACTATTAGGTTGTCTCAAAAGTTTCTTTCGGAATTTGTTCCTTTAATAATGCTCAGTAAATTGTCCCAAAAGTTGGTTTTCGATTCATGCACATAATGCAAATTCATGTTAGAAAGTACTAAAACATTAACATACAGATTACCGCATTGTTTGGATTTATTTAGCAACATTAAAGGAACACATTCCGAAAGAAACTTTTGGAACAACATAATACTTTGAAAATTAATTCGAAAAAGCTATTACAATTTTTGTGTGAATAGATAAATAACTTGTCATTGGGATATTAATTTACTGCGCACGGCAACACACATGAAAGATTGAAAATTTAAAAAATGAAAAACAGAAGAATGTTTGAAGAATTCTTAATTTATTTTCTATAGTCTTAAATTCGTAAAATAGTTTGGTTAGTAATACGTTAGCGCACTGATGTCCCTTAAGATGGCTTTATTATCATTATCATGTATTCGGCATCTGAATGATGCTGAAGAATTGCCATGATTTATCTTCTATCTCCGACCGACATCACAAAGACGCGCGTGAAGAAGACTAGCAACGGCTTGTCGCCGGGAATTGATCAACAGGAGATGTTCTGTTGAAAGATTTACTCAATGATTAATTCGACTTAATTTGGAAGACGATGGTATATACAGTGAAACGAATTAATATTTGGACGCTCTAAAAGACGATAACTTTTTTAATATTGTACTATACGATTCGGACTTTTTTGGGAAGCTAGAACAATTAGTTTATTACAGGATGTGAAAAGAAATTTTTTCAAAAATTACAATTAATCGGAATTGTAGAAAAAATACTAAAAGTTGCATTTTACAACTTTCTTATGTGTGGGCCTATATCGAAAATTTAAAAAATATGTTTTGTAGATCTGTGTCAATTAAACATATTCTGAAAATTTCGTCAAAATCGGTCGATGTAAAGAAAGAGACGCGAACTGTCGCCGTCGCCGGCACAGTACAAAGAATTTCCCATACACTGTTCTTCGTTGCGTTCGAAACTTTCATCGTCGATTAAACCACTAAATACAGTTGAAATTATATCGTGTTTGGTGTCATTTTAATCAGCAAAATGCCAGAAATAAGTTGGTGAAAGTCCCATAAGAATATAATGAAAAATAAAGAAGTTTTGTAATTCGATTAGTAGTAGTTCACACCGATACGGTGTCCGCGATCCGTATTTACATGTTGCCCTTTTCTACGTTTGGCTTTTGTTTGTACTCTGGCCACGGTAGACGCAGTTATGAAAAAGAATATCTCTACACGATATGCCTCCGTGCAGAACACAGGCCGTTGGAAAAATATCGCGACTTTACTATACTGGCATTTTTCATTGGTTTTTAACGAGGTTGAAAATTCGACTTTTGGCCAGGTTTTGACGAATTCGGACCACTGTGAGGCAGTCCAAATCGTTTCGTTGGGAGGACGGGAAGGCGAAATTGATTCACGATATCTACAATTTCACGCGGCTGTAAATCAGGAAAGATAACTGATTATTGTGTCGACTAGATAATAGCGCATCACGGTGAATTCTTGTCACGAAGGTTAGGATCGATCGGACGGCGCACGCACACTTACCAGGGACGAAGATTTATCGTACGACCAGAGGTATCCTCCTGTCCTTCACGTAATTCCGAGGCTCCTTTTCCTGTGGCGGATCATTCGCCGAGTCATTTTTCACGTGAACGAACGAAGCCAATGCCACGAAGTACGTCGAATGCTTCCAGGACTATCTGCCATGATCTATCCAACGCCCGGTATTCGTTAGGAATGCCGGACGAAACTTCAATCTTTGGATTTCTTTACGAATCATTTTTGTTCAATACCATCGATCCCTTCGATGGCATTGTGAAGCTTGCATTGACCAACACTTCGAAAACGATACGGCATCTATTGCTAAAGAAACGGTTGCATTGAATGGTCGTATAGACTGCGGTCGTTTATAGAATTTCAAACTGCTGTAGCAGTGTGCCCAATGGCCATTTTAGCTGGACAAAATTCAATTAATATGTTTACAGTTGTATAAAATATGAATAATTATTAAATTTTTATATCAGTTAAAGTTTTTATATCAGTTAGTTGGTTTTTGTTAATTAAACAATATATTTTAAGTTATTTATAATTAAATATAAAATATAAAATACAAAATATAAAATATAAAATATAAAATATAATTTATATAAAAATATAAAATACAACAAAGTTAGTAATGGGCCTATATAGCACAGAATGATTTAACAAATAGTAGATATTATCAAAGAAGACGTCATTTTTAATTATGGACAATGAGAATGTAAATATAATTTACTAATTTATTTTTTGGAGATTCAGACATATTTTAACGGGAAAAAATTATTCTTTGGTTTAGTAAAAGGTTTCAATTTATAAATAACAAATATATCTGCTTCATATTATAGTTTATTATTTTAATAAAAATATAATAACATAAAAATATAAATAATACAAAAATACTAACAGAGATCAAAATCAAAGTATTAAATAGTAACGTTCGGTTGCATGTATGAACATTTTCTAATTATAAGAATTTGTTTATGACTTATTACTAATATACGATGTCGGTGACAAACGAGAAGTCACTTCTGGTCAATTTAAATGCAACGCTATCATTTCACTGTTTTATAAAACTAATAACTTATAAAAAAATGTAAGTAGAATATATTTAAACTTATTTATGTCACGACCTAATATTTTACTTTGGGTTTACTGCAAAATAAAAATAAAAAACAAAGTAAATAACAGGCAGTAAATATTGGAAGATTTTGTTATAACGTTTTCACGTATAAAGTAATAACATAACGAATAAAACACTAACAACAATCACAGTAATAATAACAATAACAACAAAAAACAACAACAACAACAATAATAAAAATAACGAAACTGAAAGATATAAGAAAAACGCAAGGGAGATGTAGACTGCACGCTCATCGCTCTGAGACGGAAGAAATGAATTTTCATAGGAAAAAAGTTCAGAGGAAAACTTGGGGATATTATTATTGTTTATTCTTTAAATATACAATGAATGAGACCAATCCATAGGTTTCAACGAGTAGACTAAACAAACCGCTAAGTGACGACGGCATCGGCTGCGTTCGAAACGCCCGAGTGATTGTCATAAGCGTGAACGTAAAACGACGGAACTTCATTGTTAAAATTAGTATAGTTTTGCAAAGTTTGGCAAGTCAATGTTGATATTAAATTAAAGTAGAGAGTCTCTACTTTCAAAATATGTAAAAATCATCGCGTGGGGAGACGTGGGCATATACTAATTTATTAACGAAGAGGGACTACATGGACATTTCTGTGAAAAAATAAGTACCATTACACACAATACATAACACAATACATAACACATTACACAAAATAATTCATTGTTGACACTTTATTTACAAAAATAGAGAAAAGTTATCGATAATTTGGAATTACTGAAGTTAAAATATATAGTTTGAGATCCTATATCCGTCATATATAGGAAATTTAAATTCTCCATAGTAAATTTTTAGATATTTCTAGCGCGTATGGAAATGTGGCTATTCATTTATAGGTTAACCGTCCGTCTTTAAGGTGAAGTTTACACGCTCTGTAAACACGGAACAAAAGAATTTTAAGTTTTAATATTAGGGTTTTAATACATGGTTATTTCAGATTATATGGGCACAGTTAGTTTTCGTTAATTTGGAAGTGAATTTTGTCCAGCTAAAATGGCCATTTGGCACACTGTGATGCTGGAAACCTTTCCAGATGAATTTATATGTATACAGTGACTCTCATTAATATTCGGACGGTCTAAAAAAGATGATAACTCTTCAATATAATATCATATTCTTATATTACTAATTTATTTTATGGAAACCTATTTAATGAATGTTCAAAACTTGTTTGCGCGAAGCTTTTACTGTACAGATTCTAAAATAATTTAATTATACAATTCAATGAGAACATTCTTGAAAGAAATTTGTATGTCTTTCACAATATTTCTTTATTATAAAAATTCTCTTGAATGTAGCTCCTGTTTCCACAGAAACAGATATTTTTTAAACAAAACATTGTTTTACGTATATTCTGTATTGTTCTATTAGACTGGTAAGAAAGTAATTTTGGTATTTTAAGGTGAAATAAAAGCCAATTTTTCTATTCAAGCAATGAACTTTAATCAGTAAAAGATTTTCCATTTTGTTGGATGATCTTTTGCCATCCTTCGAGGGAAACGGTCCCCCTCTCTCTGCCAGTACTGGATTAGTAATGTGACATTGTGACACATGTACGACAGAGACGAGACGCGTCACATGACCGGGCCGCGGTGGATGCGTGGGGAAATAAAATAAAAAAATAATTCTAAAATAATTAATATTATTTCTGCGTAAAAAAGTGCAAAATGCACTGTCGATATTTTTGAAATATAATATAATCGTACACATTGCCTTTAACTTCCTCAAAAATTTATATATGGATTTTGTTGGATAATAAACATTTTCTGAAGTTTGTAAATGTAAAAACGTTAGCTTTTATTATTGATTATTGTGCAGGACTGTATCTTATTCGATACAGTATATTTTATGCATTTATGAAGGAATTGGCTGGGTGAAACATAAAGCAGTAAACGATTCGAAAAATCTAAGAATATTCCTATAATGTTTTCAAGGTGAAAAATTGATTAAGAGATGAAGTCAATTTTTATTTAAATCCTGCTGTCCAAAATCGCCATAGCATTTTTAATTTGCATAAAGATCCGCAGTCTATTTATCAGAAAGTGCTTAGAAAAGTACTGTTGTATTATTTCGAAAATAAAAAAGAAATAAATGCCTATACGTAGTTCTTGTATCTTGTAGTTAATTGAAATAATTTTTATTTTGCATAAAGATCCGCAGTTTGGGTGTCAGAAAGTCCTTGGAAAGATTTGACATTTTCCAGCGCGACAGGCAAGAACAATATAGATAAGACTGTCGATAGAACTGTACAGATTCTCCCGGTTGTTGAGCAGAGCCGAGATTTTTCTTAAAGGATCCGCTCTGAACACTCGGAATCCGGGAAGTCGTAAAGCAATCCAAACAGCCTTCGTCTTCGAGCTCAGCAAATCTCGCCGCGGTAAAAATCTGCGAGATCGATTACAGGGAAAAAGGAAAAGAAAAAAGTGACGGGCTTATCTGATTTCTGATACGAAGTTTCTGCCACAGCCCATTCGTTCCCTTATGAAATCGGCCGACAAATTAAATATTTATCATCGACAATTATTGCATTACGACCAGTGTTTAAATTGCGGAAGAATTATGGGAAGAGGAATTGTGTGTCGATGATTAAGAGAGAGAAAAAGAGAAAGTATTATTTCGCGCAAAGCAACATTTTCTCTACCGACAACTAAATTCGAATTTATAAATCATGAACTGTCAACAATCAATTTTTTGAACAAATATGAATACGTTAAAATGTAATTTAATTTAACATGATTGTGAATACTAAATATGTAAGTGCAGGGTGCAAAGTAATTGTATGTCGCGACTATCATAGCGTGATTCTACACTTCCGGTTTGTGGAAATTGAAAGCTGCCGCAAAATTAATTTCACGGTCAAAAGGTCAACAATTTTGTTTTACTGCATCGTATTTTATTCATCACAAGAGGATGAAAAGTGCAAAAAGAACCACCGCTCAAAATCCGATCGTTCTCATAAAAAATTATGATACCTTTTTTTTCATTATCAAACTGATATGTATATTATAATTTCGATGTATGTATTTCACGCGCAAAGAAATAATTTCCAACGGCTTCGTCAATAGCACGGTATACATATAAACTCCATCTGACTGAGCAATGAGAATATAATATAATATAAATAAAATCAGTTTTAAGAAACTTTATATTAAATGATTTTTTAAGAGAACGATCGAGGTTTGACCGATGGTTCCTTTTGCACTTCTTATCCTTGCGATCAATATTGGGTTGGCAAGAAAGTAATTTCGGTATTTTAAGGTGAAATAGAGCCCAATTTTTTTATTCAAATAATGATCTTTATTGAATAGGATATTTTCCCTTTCGTTCGATGATCTTTTGCCAAAAAGAACAAACAAGAAAATATTTTAATGATTGAGGTTCATCGCTTGAATAAAGATATCCGGTTTTATTTCACCTTAAAATACCGAAATTGTGTACTTTCTTGCCAACCCAGTAGAATATGATGTAATGAAAAAAAATTGTTGACCTTTCAACCTTGAAATTCAAGGTCAAAATTAATTTTACGTGTTTCAAAGAGTTTGAAGTTTCGAATATTGTGGTTCGAATATTCGGAATAAAAAATAATTAAATTCTATGAAAGATATAGATACATTCTTTTACATTTTGTCTCCACGGTCAGCGGCGGACGTAGGCATGGGCTTTATGGGCTGCAGCCCAGGGTCCCTATCAGTCAAAGGGCTCCAAAAAAAAATAAGAACAATTTAAATTAAAAACTTAAGAAAAAATTAATCAATTTTTGGTACTTGAGTTAATTTGAGTTAATTGGGAAAGACCCCAAAAAAGTATTAGCCTATAGCAGGGGCAGAGGTAGGCATTATTTGGCGAAACAAATATTTCAAATACTATTTAATATTTTAGATTTTATTTTGCTTAAAGAAAATAGCATTTTAGATGAGATATACAATTTCGAAAATAAAATATTTCTATTTTAACAATCCGAACCTCAAAATAAAATATTTCTATTTCAACAATTTGATCCACAAAATAAAATATTTTACTTTTTGCATTGTTATAATACTCTGAGAAACCGCATAAACATACAGTCTATCTTATCGTTAATAAACGATTAACGATAATATTTAAATTGAAAATAAACACAAAATATACAAATATTTTCAATATTTTTCAAATAAAACGCTATTTTTAAATAGTATTTTCAAAAATTACTGATCAAATCAAATATCAAATAAAATATTTGATTTTTAAAGTTGTACTTTAAAATATACTTTAAACATACTTTAAAATATAACATACTTTAAAATAAATAGGATTATTTATTATTTACTGTTTAAAATATTATTTTCCCAAGCCCTGAGCAGGGGCTCTGACCAACTTGTGGCGCACGGGATGATCACAAGTGGCGCATTGGATTCTCGCTCCTGTATTTTATTCTTTTGAAGTAGGCACCATAACTGAATCCATCTTCATATTTTCAACACCTGAATACTCTCAGTTCATATAGCCTTCTTACTCATCGATTCGTCGCAATTTTTTGACAGTTTATAATTGTACTATGTGAATTGCGAGGTTCACGACAGCGATCGCCCTCTCGTCCAAGAGATCATTTCTCACTATTGTGGATTGGTGATCCAATAAACGTGTATCTTTTGAACTGGTGTAAATTAATCAATTTGTTTGCGTGATTTAGTTATCACTTTTCCTCCCCTAAGCGAAGTAGATCCTACCCTTATCCCTATTTTCCAACCTCAACAATGAACCAGAGTTGGGGAAAATAGTATTTTAAATAGTAAATAATAAATAATCCTATTTATTTTAAAGTATGTATACAACTTTCAAAATAAAATATTTTATTTGATGCAGTAATTTTTTAAAACAAAATAATTTATTCGAGGGAGTAATTTTTGGAAATAGTATTTGAAAATGGTATTTTTTTAAGAATATTGAAAATGATTGTATTTTGTCTTTATTTTCAATTTCAATTTTAAATATTATTGCTGAAAATAATGGTTCGAGTTCAATACATTTATGAGTGTAAATCGTTTCTTAACGATAAGATAGATTGTATGTTTATGCGGTTTCTCAGAGTATTATAACAATGGAAAAAGTAAAATAGATATTTTATTTCGTGTTTCAGATCGTTAAAATAGAAATATTTTATTTTGTGGATCAAATTGTTGAAAAAGAAATATTTTATTTTGAGGTTCAGATTGTTCAAATAGAAATATTTTATTTTCGAAATTGTATATCTTACTTAAAATACTATTTGCTTTAAATAAAATTATTTTTTGCTTTAAAATAAAATCTAAAATATTAAATAGTATTTGAAATATTTGTTTCGCTGAATAATGCCCATCTCTGCAATGAATGTACGAAGGTAGAAAAAGTGCTCGTATTGTATGTAAAATGTTGATGTGTGATGTGTGTATGGTATATAAAAGGTTGACCACCCCTGGCCTAGAGTCCCGATTAGTCGAAGGCCCCTTCACGATCAAAAAGATGAAAACAATTTATATTAAAAACTTAAGAAAAAATAAATTATACAAAACTATTCGGTACTTGAGTTAATTTGGGTTAATTCGGTAGGTCCTCGAACAGTGTTAGCCTAGGGCCCCAAACTGAACGATCCGCCGCTGTCTACGGTCTAACCATCGTATAATCGCTGGACCCTGTGCCGATATCGTTCTAACTATAAGCTCGGAAACCTTTTTCGTTCGGTTTTACGAATGTTAATGAAACCGAAAGAAATGATTCGGCCTCATCAACGCTCGTAACTAATCCAAGAGCTTCGAGAAAAGATCTCCCTTTCTTGAACGACGTTTGAACTTTGAGGTTAAGTGGTCACGGATATCAAGATCTCCCGGACAAGGACGCTCGGTACAAGCGCAACACTTCGATGACCTACGACCTCTGCAGTCCTTCATGGCGACCCATGCATCTACCTATCTCGAAAAACAAAATGCTTAAATAACTCTGAACTTGACCAACATGGATGGTTGGAGATAATAAAATATACATGTGGACATGGGTCAGCAACAGCTGGTCAATTCGCGAAAGAAATCGACAAGAATTTAAGGTAGAATTAAATCTCTTCAGTTGTACTACACCATATCTTCGGTCAGCTGATTTTTAAGCGGATTGTACGACTCATTCCTTGATTGTATTGTCTTATTTCAACAAGAATATATTATGCTATAAAATCAGACGGTCGGCACCATGGGAACAGCGATTACAAGTGTTCGCCTGCTCTCGGCCATTGTAATATTAACGTATCTCAGAAAATAATACACATGTACTTGTTATGTTGTTTCCTGCTGTTTTATTTCGACCTACCGCAACAATCATACAACGCTGCCTTTGCGTATCTTGATTTATTGATATGAAACAGTGGTCTTCGCAAGGCTTCATCAAATTCAGAGAGAAAAGCTGAAAATTCAAAATACCGAGGCATATCGTGTAGGGACATTTTTAAAAATTTTTTTATGATATGCGTCTACCGCGCCGAGAGTATAAACGAAAGCCGAACGTAGAAAAGGACAGCATGTAAATACGGATTGCGCGGTCGAAGCGTATCGACGTGAACCACTAACAAATTACAAAACTTCTTTATTTCTCATAATTTTTTTATGGGACTTTCGCCAACTTATCTCTGGCATTTTGCTGATTAAAATGACACCAAACACGATATAATTTCAACTGTATTTAGTGGTTTAATCGACAATGGAAGTTTCGAACGCAACGAAGAACAACGTATGGGAAATTCTTTGAATTGTGCCGGCGCGACGACGCGACGGCGACTCTCCGCGTCTCTTTCTTTTTCATACGCTTGTCCTTCCTTGCGCTTAAAACTTTCATCGTCGATTAAACCACGAAATACAGTTGAAGGTGTCATTTTAATCAGAAAAATGCCAGAAATCAGTTGGCGAAAGTCCCATAAAAAATAATGAAAAATAAAGAAGTTTTGTAATTGGATTGGTAGTGGTTCACACCGATATACCCGAGCCGCGAGATCAATCATCGCCGCCCTGCGGCGTTGGCCGGCAGTGGAGTGGGTAGGCACTGGATAAATTCTGAGTAGAAGG
Organism: Lasioglossum marginatum; assembly: GCA_028455795.1. Lineage (NCBI taxonomy): Eukaryota > Metazoa > Arthropoda > Insecta > Hymenoptera > Halictidae > Lasioglossum > Lasioglossum marginatum. The sequence goes on from CM052243.1 coordinate 1,249,026, forward strand.
TCGCAGAAAAATATCGCGACTTTACTGTACATCGTTTAGAATATTTTCTCCGATTTTTATGAGTGTATATCGTTACCTATTATGCAGTAATAATTACTAGACTGCGGATTTT